>JAXQQM020070158.1:0-11366 GCA_034641835.2 Pinus albicaulis | reverse complement strand
TGGCTCATTTTTTACACACTTGGGTTAAGTCTACACTAACGGTCATGGCCATTAGATTCAATTAGGCATAGTGGGACCCGTCGGGCATGGGGGCACAATATATATATATATATATATATATATATATATATATATATATATATATATATGGATTCATACATTTTCGAGGTTAATAGTCCTTGTTTATGTGGCTCTGAGGATCATTTCTAAAGTTCAGACAATGCTTCCAAACCCAAGTATGACAAGTGATAGCCAACCCACTAGTAAGCAAGTGGGCTAGCATTTGTTACAAGTGGTATTAGAGCATTGAGGTTAACATTTTAACTAGATGGGATTTATTGTGAGAAAGTGATGATTTTTGGAAAATTAAATGAATAACTATTTAGGTGTTAGAATATAGTCTAATAAATTAATTGCAACCATAATTGAAATACTCAATCTGTTAATGTTCAAAACAACAATAACCTAAATAGTTGAAATGTTTGATTAAATTAGTAGTTGTGGTAGTTTATGAATTTGGTAAGTTTTAATGTTACATTACTGATTTACTGCCTTTTTGACAACTGTGTGGTAATTCATATTGTTTGTTGTAGATAGTCCATTACTGTACCTTTATAAAGAGATGGAACATGGAATGATTTTTCCACTCATCAATTATTACCCACTAACCATTGTAGTTATTTGATATATGATTGATGCATATGATTTAGTAAATATGATGGGTATACTAAAATGGTTGTTTTTTCATAGCACAGATAGTCATCACAACTCCATGAATGCAAGTTTATGGTAATAATTATGTTTTTTTATTTATCACATGAAAATATAATAGTTGGTGTGATTGACAACACATTATAAGCTTCCCAAAATAGAGATAACTCAACAACGAGGAGTGGAATGGTTTCATACACTTTAACCAATCACAACATGGAAGTGATGAGGGTAGGGCCAATAACGAAGAAAGATCAGTTCACCAATGGGGAGGGAATTTCAGTAGTCCAAAGTGGATGGATAATTTTAGAAGCGCAAGGGCTAAATTTTGAAGCTTAAAGGAAGATAGTGAAAGGCTAGTAAGATCACAAGAGAAATAAGCTGAGATAAATTGAGTCATTCTACAATGTATCTCATACTTACAAAGGCATAAGCAATGTGAGATGAGTGCTAGTCATAGAGATAGAAAGATCCTTCACGAGTCAGATGAAAATACTAATCGAGCATATTGTAGTAGATTAACGAAGATGCATAGGTTTGGAAGTGAATACAATATTCCAGTAACTGTATCATTGAGCACCCCAAGAGGAGGAACCACCACACATGTGCATCATTCTAGCAGAACATCTAGTTCTAATTCTAAGAGAAAACACCATCACTCCCATAATCATCATTCATGAAATAAGGAAAAGGGTTACATGAATCAGGTGTTTAAGAAGGCCAAACCACCAACATTTGATAGGGATTTGAAGAAATTAGAAGAAATAGAAGCATGGTTTTTGTGCATGAAGAAGATTTTTAGAATCAATGATTATTCAAAGTATGAAATCTATAATCTACACAAACACCTTGAAGGGAGAGGTAGACATATGGTTGGAGGATTTGAAGAATGTCAGAGGCATTTGTGAGGAGGAATTAACTTAGGAATAATTTGTGAATCTCTTCAGGGATAAATACTTATTTGAGCATTATTATGATGGAAAGGAAAAAAAGTTCCATGAACTCAAGATGAGGTAATTGTTAGAAAATGAATATTTCACCAGGTTCCTAGGACTATTGAGGTATGTGCCATACCTCAAGGACAAGAAATATAAGATTGAAAGATTTGTTAGTGGATTTATTATAGCATTTCGCGATAAAATTAAGTTTGCGGAACCACCAACTTCGAACGATGCTATCAAGAAGTTGAAGCATTTCTATGAGTAAGAAAAAAACAAGACATAAATTAAAATCAGCTGGAAGAAAAAGATAAATCTTAGACATAAGAAGAGTTACCCCAAGAAATTTTTAGAGAAGAATGAAGGTAGCCATCCATACCCTGTAAATAAACCCCACCATAAGGCTAATGTTGTTGTTAAAAGGAATGTGAAGCGACTGGTAGTATGGAAGTTTAAGCTTGAAGGCTGAGAACCACTAAGGTGTTGGACATGTCGTGAAAACCACGAAAGAAGAGAATTTACACATCAACATAATGTTGGACCAAATATTTACAGTGCCCAAGAAGCTCAGAGTATGGGTGAGGTGGCTTGAGATTTGCCTAGAATTTATGCAGTCATAGATAACCGCTAGGAAGACCACTAGACATCCATCATTAATATGGAAGGTAAGCTCCATGACCAATTTATTCATGTTGTAATTGATCCAGGTTCTAATTACAACTATTATCCCACAACTTGCTGAAAATTTCAATTTTGTCAACAAGTTCCATGAAGAACCATGGTTGGTTTGATTGGTAATTGAAACCAAAAGAAGGAATAACTACTCATTGATATCATGTATCTTTGACCTCATAGGCATGCCTAAAAAAACACATCTCAATATATTCCCATTGGGTGCATGTAATATGTTGTTGGAATGGACTAGTTGTACTGGCATATAACTAAAGTGGATTTTTTATGAAAAATAACTTGAGTGCGTAGATGAGTAGGGAGAAAGGAAATTTTGTACGGTAACAAAAAACCTACTTCAGTGAGTCTAATCACACTCACGCAGGCCAAGCACAGTAGCAAGAAAGGATTCATGTTTCTTGTCATGAAAATCTGATCCAAACTTATACAAGGGAGAAATAAAATACATAAATAAACATAAACATAGAGATGCCTCAGAGATAAAAATTCATTTCATTAATATCAACTTATAACTGAAATATGCTTACAGATATAATGGAGATAAACTAGCTTGGGCGATGGTAGCTTATCTCTAAGAAGATATGTTGAGGCTACATGCCTTTGAACTGTGTTAAAAATAAGCTCAAAGGCCTATTTATTATTTAGAAACAATGGAAAACATTAAACATCCAAAAACCAAACCCTAGGAGATGAAGTGCCAAAACAATGGGCCACATTTAAGTAAATTGGTATATCAACTTCCCGGAGTTGTGACTTTGGCATACGATCTCTGTTTGACACACACAGTGCCTCGTTCGAAATATATATATGAGGAATACAACTTTTGAGTATCCAAAATCAATAAAATAACCATGTTCACCCCAATTTTCCCAAAAACAATCATTTAGGGCCTCAAAATGCCTCCGAAAGTTCAGGACCCAAAAAAATGCCAAACATAGTAAATTGTGCTAGAATTAAGGAAACTAAAAAAATGAAAGAAAGGGTCTAAGTGGAATAGGTGGGTGATCACCAATATCAACCTGGATCATTCCTCCCCCCTTATGCAACAATTTTCCCCATTGCATTGAGTTCCTCCATGAGATGAGGAAACTTCTATTAAACTAGGTCCCTAGTGAGCCACTTTCCTTGGTGCAGGAGTTGGCCTGCATTGACAACCCGATACTTCCGGATCCTCTGCGTGTGATTGTTCTTGATATGCATGTATATGATGCGATCAATTCTGGTAGGTTCCATGCACTGGAGGTTTATCTTTGTTGGTGTAAGTTGTTCTACAATGCATGATGTGTCGAGTAATGGTGGAAATTAAACTGGGTGTAGAACAAGGAATGGTGGAATATTGAGCTCAAAGGCATTTTACCCGAAAACATTGGTGATGTTGCATGGCCCATATCAAAGTGGGGGAAGCTTGCAGTGGGGTCCAGTGAGGTACTCCTTCTGCAAATCTAGCCAAATTTTGTCACCCACTTAGAACTTGTGTGGCACCCAATGTTGATCATGTCGCTACTTGTACTTAGCATTGGCTCTATCCAATATGTACTGTACCTATTGCTAAATGTGCTAAATGAGATCAATGAATTTTTTCACTCGATCATCTTTAGACTTGACATAAGTTGAATCTTCCTGAGTACCTACAAATGGTATGGCCATATCAATGGGACATAATCACTAGAATCCCAAGACAACCTAAAAGGGGTTGTGGCTAGTTGAGTTGTGGAGAGCGTGGTTATAGTTGTACTGGACATAGGGGGATTTCATTTGATGTGTGTGGGTGCTTCAAGTTGTACCTACGTAGAATGTGTAAAATCATCCTATTGATGACCTCTATATGGCCATCAGTTTGGGGGTGGAAATTTGTGAACTTAGTGAGCTTGGTGTCCAATATCAACTAGAGACTTGACCAAAATGTATTGAGCAACCTCTTCTCCCGATATGAGATAATGGAATATGGGATTCCAAAGTGTACCCACACTCATTTAAAGAAGATATTAGTAGTCTATTATACTTTGATATACTTCTTGCACTCTGCCACAATGGAAATCTTAAAGAATCAGTCGACGACCAAAAAAATGCAGTCATTTCCATGCTTGGTAGAAGGAAGGCCTGACATGTAATCCATAAAGATCGATTCCCAAGGTCGACTAAGGTAGGAATTAAAGTATATAGGCATTGTTGCATGATGGTCGATTTGGAAATGACACAGGAAGTGTAAGGTCTGATGTGCTTCTAGACATCCTCTTGAAGTTTTGGCCAATAGAAATGTTTTCTTAGTACTGCCACTATTTTCTTGACCCCGAAATCTCTAGTCACCCGACTATAGTGTGCTTCCAAAATAATCTTAGAAATCTTCATTGAAGGAACACATAGGTGTCCTAGGTGGCATAAAAATGCATCCTAGAGGTGAAACTTTGGAACTTTCCTCCCTTCCAGGGGCATCTGGTATGTGTTATCGAATTCTAGATCACGTTTGCAGAGATGCGACCAACCCCAAGTCTTGTGCACATAAGAGTCGAGCAGAGTGAATAGTGCCATGATCAGTGTTTGGATGAGGCAGTCTATAACATTATTGGTGATTCCCTTATTGTACCTGATGTTGAAACAGAATTGTTGCAAGTATGTGGACCATTTTTTATAGCGATTATTATGCAACTTCCCTTGTGTCTCTATGTACTGCAGGGGTCAATTATCTATGTGGATGACCGTTTCCTTCCCCAAAATGTAATTCTTCCATTGTCAACATGCCTGCACAATTAAATACATCTCTTTGTCATAGGTGGGATACTTCCATACTATGTCTAAAAGTGTCTCACTGCGATATTCCATTGGATGCCCCTCCTGAGTAAGAACTGCCCCAGTAGCATAGTTACAGGTATATGTTGTGATCTCAAATAATTGTTTCAAGCCTCATAATGTGAGAATTTATATAGAGAAAAAGTGATTCTTGAAATCTTTCAATGTCCTCTATTATAATTTATACCGAAAGAATTTTTCTTTCGCTCCTCCCTTAGTGACTTGAATCAAAGGCCAAGCTATATGAGAGAACCCCAACATGAACTCGTGGTGGAAATTAGGAAGACCCAAAAATTTGCAGAGCTCTATTATATTGGTTGGGCTAACCAATCTCGAATGACAGGGATCTTGGTTGGGTCCACATGCACCCCCCACTCAACAATTATGTATCCCATATATTGAACTTCGGTCATGCCAAAAGTGTATTTTTCAAAATTGACACACAACTTGTGTTGCCACAGTGTTTGGAGGACCCGTAGAATGTCCTGGAGGTGCCCTTACCAACTATAGCTAAAGATTAAGATGTCATTCAAATACACTACCATGAATGTGTTGGTCAATCATTGCAAGATGTCGCACATGAACCTCATGAAGGTCGCAGGAGCATTCATCAACCCGAAATGCATGACCATCCATTCAAAGTGTCCCTCTTTGGCTTTGAAGGAGGTCTTCCACATATTGGAGGGTTCGATTGGTGCTTGGTGATACGCAAACTTCAAGTCAATATTTCTGAAATATTTGGCCCCGTTTAGTTGGTCCAGAAGGTCATCAATTCGTGGGATCAAATACCTATTGCAGAAAATGATCTTGTTTAGTGCCCGATAGTCAATGCAAAGTCTCCAAGTCAAATCCTTCTTCTATACCAACACGATCAGGCTCCCACAAGGTGATGAAATCATTCATGTGTGACCTTTATACAGTAGCTCCTGAATTCGCCTCTTTATTTTGTCATTCTCGAGAAACAAATACTGATAGATAGGTCTAGAGCCTCATGATTGCTTCATTTTGACGCTCTTTTACCTATTTTACGTATTTTTGACCATCATAATCAAGTCAAATAAGAATAAAAATCCAGGTTTTTGACATGGTAAGGTATTTAAATGTCTTGTATTTCATATTTAACAATGTTTTTTATTCTTAAGTTAATATTTTTATTTTCTATGGAATTGACCTGATTCTGCAACTAATTTGCATTTATTTAGCTAAATCCATGGTTTATCGCACTCTGAGGTGTCAGCTATGTGAAGAAGTACATGAAATGGTGAACATTGATCTCCTATGGATTTACTCCTATTGATATGAGCGAGATCATGAAAGAAACTGTTTGATTGTGTGGTCAAAGGAGCGAGTGAACTAGTTTCTGAACATGCGAGTGAGAGTCTGAGATCTTCATGATTCATGATTTTATTTTCCAAATAGAAAATCATGAATAGGCTATATTATGATTTTTCTATAAGTCGAATTCGATTTTTGCTAGCTTAAGTATGCATGAAAGCCTCAAATAGTTGTGAGCACAATATTTTATGAATACCCTACAAACAAAACCTAAAGGGGTGTGCATAATGTTTGATGTGACTGTGATATTTTAAAACTCTATTTTTCATCCTTTCTAATGAAGAATATGTTTGAATATTTGATGTGTAGCTGATAGTTGGAGTAAATATTTGAGACAACCTGTTTGTGGAGGGCCTTTGCAAACAATGAAGGTTTTGCATTTTATTTTTTTGATGTAGTTATTTTTATGTTTCCATTTTTTCATTTGTTGTAATTGTTTCAAAAATTTTATTTTATCATTTGATGTAGTTGATTTCATGTTTTCATTTTATCATTTGACGTAGCCATTTTTATGTTTCCATTTTTCCATTTGATGTAGATAGTTTCTTTCATAATTTCATTTTATCATTTGATGTAGTTCTTTGAATATCATCTGGCCATTGGAATATTAATTTCCTTTTAAATTGTCAATTACAGACCAATCATTTTTCATATATTTCTTCATAGTTTTATTTGCAAGCATTAAGTGATTTCTTTACAAATTTATTAGTTTATTTTCAGAATATGAGTGATTCATTTTCAAAAGAAGCAGTAATTTATTTTCAAGTTTTCATTTCGAGAATATTTCATTTTAAAATCATGTGTGATTTCCATTTATAGAATTTAATTTTCGTTATGCATAGGACTGTTAGAACAATAGTTGAGTAATTATATTTTTAGAGACTAAAAATAAATTGGTTAAGTTTTCTTTAGTTTTATTTTACAGATTTTATTTTAAGAACTTAGTTGTGATTTTAATTTATCAATTTCATTAGGGACATAAGAATAAAAAAATATGCTTACAAGTAAACTCTATAAGCTCAATCATCACATTAATAAACTGAATTAAAAGAGGCTTCTAGCATATATAGTGCACTCAAACTTCACAATTTTACGAACCCTGGTCAATAATTTATGTAAGAAATTTAAGACCATTGAATTGACTAAAAATTTTTGTGCCATTTCTGGGGAATTGTATATAGGAGCATTTTTCTTAAAAAAAAATAGTAAAATAGAAAAAATGATATGCATAGTGAAAGAGATTCTAGGGGTAAATTTATAGCTCGAGGTATAAGTTTAATTCCCACGACACCACTCACTCCATAATGACCTTGTAGTTCCATACTATCCACCAAAACTAGCATACCATCCATTGCAGGCATACATAGACTTCGTGAATTATTGATATCTGAAAGTCAACCTCATCAACCGAAGTAGTTGTAGAAGAACAAGATCCTACATCCCCAACAAAAGGAGTAATATTCCTAACTTCAACTATAAAAAAAATTCTAGCTGAAGAACTATAAGGCCCTAGTGAAGAAGAAGGAGAAGAAAACACCTATTTTAATCTACAATTCATAGAGGAACTAGAAGAACTAGAAGAAGAAAAAACAAGTTCAATTTTGGAACCTTACATTAGTTATAAATAATCTAAAATGACTGGGAAACGAGAAGGAGAAGTAGACAATATAAATGATGAACATTTGAGAATTGGAGGAGGTACACCTAGGAGTGGAGGTGGATGAATTGGAAGAGGAAGAGGTGGAGGAAGAGGAAGGGGAAGAGAGGTAGAAGGAGACAGAGGAGAACCAAATCTTGTTGTGTTTCCTATCTATGATGAAGATAATGCAACAACAATGAAAAAATTCTCACCCTTTATCCTTCCTAACTTCCATGCATTAAGAAGTCAGGATCCTGAAAAATTTTGTTTTGAGTTCGAATTTTTATGTAAATATTATGATTATTTGATCGATTCTCAAAAATTTAATTTTTTTCCAGTAACACTTAATGATGCAACATTAAAATGGTTCATGGGTTTAATAAAAAATCTATTAGAACATGAGAAGAAATAAAAATTGCATTCTTATCAAAATATAAGGATTAATGTATGCACCATAATCATAAGGATGAAGTTTTTAAAATGAAGTAAAGAGAATATGAAAATGTTGAGGATTTAATTTAAATATTTATCTATAATCTTAAGAGGGATAAAATGGAAAATTTGGATGAAGATACTTTGAAATCTCTCCTATTAAAATCCATTAGAGAGGAATGGATAGATATCCTCAACATTATGGGAGAAGGAGCTATTTCTTAGTTATAATTACCATAAATGTTTTAATTATGCATACATATTTCAAGAGGTAAATCAAGAGTTGGAAATAGTTCAAGATGCCCTATTATCTCTAGAATTAATAAATCTACATCAGGAACAGTAAGTAGGCCTGAAATAGGAAATTTTCTTGATGAATTTAAAAGACACATTTTAAGGAGTGTTGGTGAACAAATAGACACCTTAAAATTACAAAACAAGTAAAGAGTTGAAAGTGATGCCTTATTTTTTTTTCCTAAGTGGAAAAAGAAATATGACTTGAGAGAATGTCCTCTTGACTTAAATAGTGTGGAAATTTTCCTTATATGTGTAGAAAATAACGATACAAAAAATTTTCCTTCAATACTAGGTCTTAAAGTCGTTTACCAGATAAAGTAGTTCCAAATCATATAGACCCGCTTTTTTTTGTTCCCAAAATACCATGGCAAAATCAAGGATTCAACACTTAAACATATCCACAACCACTACAAAACAATTGGCCTACACCTATTCCTTTCCAATCATGGCCTCAACCTCAACCTTGGGCACATGGATGGAAAACTCCTTATGGAATATATCCTCAGTATTCTCAAAGCCCTCAACATTATCATACTTTCTCACCACAATATTTTCCTCAATCTAATCAACCACCACCACAAGCTGAAAATCAAAATCCAAATCCACAACTTTCATTACCATTTCCGCAACGACCAAATAAATTACATGCTCAACCACTTCTTAACCTAAATAATAAATTTCACAACCTATTTACAATATGGAGGGAGAAAATTTTCAGACCTATATGATAAATCCATTAGATATTAGGAACGTTCAACTTAGATTTGGTAGAGTATTGGAAATGAAGTCACCATCTATTGTTATTCAAGAAAATAAAAAGTATGATCACTCTCTGGAAGATATCTCTCTCAATTAGAAAGAAAATATTCAAACACAAAACATTCCTACACATTTTGATGATACTCCAATAAACTCAACTACTATTATAGAACAACCTTCAGTATCTGTCTCAAGACCACCTTTCCCTGAAAGGTTAAAGAATGATAAAGGGTTAGAAATATAGATCATGTTGCCTGATTAGGATATGTTACATGAGATGAAGAATGTTTGGATAAAAATTCCTTTGCTACAAGCTATCAAATAAATTCCAATTTTTGCAAAGAAAATTAGGGAGTTAATTATTAAAATACCAGGAAGAAAAAGAGAATAAGTCAAAATAATTTAGTTAGTTGGAAAAATTGTAGATGTCATGATGGGAAAAACAACTATTCAGAAATATTTAGATCGAGGAAGTCCCATTGTGAAAACAAACATAAATTGTATTGAAATACCATACACATTGATTAATCTAGGAGCATCTATAAAAATCATGAGTAAAAAAGCTATGGAGCAACTAAAAATTCCTAATCTCTAATATACACCAACATTGTTACAATTAGCAGATGGATTTGTAATTAAACCTGATGGTGTGTTTGAGGACATTTATGTATCCATATATTCTTGGGAATATCTGGTTGATTTCATTATATTGACACCCAAGGATAACTTAGGAGGACATCCATTAATCTTAGGAAGACATTGGTTAGATATAGGTTATGCTTCTATCAATTATAGATCTGGTGATATGTTCATCTCTGATACAAACTCAACAAAGAAATTCAGACTGTATCCACCTGAAAAAACAATTATATAGGTAGAAAGTGAAGAACGGATGGATGATGATAATGATATACAACCTATTTTTACTATCTCACAAGTAACTGAATAGGATCAAATCTTAAATTCAATAGAAAATATTGAATCCTCTTCATACTATGAGACTAGTCAAAATTTTCAAGAAAAATGCAATATTGAATATTTATATTACCAATAGATGTCTTTAAATTCTATGGAGGAATTTCGAAATTCTTCAATAGAAATTTTTAGAGGAAAAATTTTCAATGTAAATAAAAATCTAGAAGAATTTCAAAGGAGGAAATTAATAGAAATATTACAAAAACACTCTTCTTCATATGCATGGGAATACACTGACATGAAAGGAATTAATCCTAAAACTTGCGTGCATCACATATATATTGATGAGAATGCCAGACCAATCTGACAACCGAAAAGAAGAATGAACCCAAACTTAATGGAAATTGTTAAAGAGGAACTAGAGAAACTATTGAATGTAAATTTCATTAATCCAATATTAGATAGTCAATGGTTTTCACATTTAGTAATTGTTCCTAAAAATAATGGAAAATTGAGAGTATGCATTGATTATAGGGAGTTGAATAAGGCAGCCTTGAAATATCATTTTCCACTTCCTTTCATAGATCAATTTTTAGATACATTAGCAACCAAGAATTATTTCTCATTCTTCGATGGTTTTAGTGGCTATAGCCAAATACCGGTAGCACCAGAAGATCAATATAAAACCAAATTTACCTGTCAATGGGGAACTTATGCTTACCGAGTTCTTCCTTTTGGATTATGTAATGCACTAGCTCCATTACAAAGAGAATTATTAGGTATTTTCTCTGATCTAATTCATGATTGTGTGGAAGTGTATATGGATGATTTTACAGTTTATGGAAATTATTTTGAAGAAGCTC
>JAXQQM020075058.1:0-120192 GCA_034641835.2 Pinus albicaulis | reverse complement strand
CAAGCTACCCCCATCTGTTTAACTTCAAGATATTTTTTTCAATGTAAAGAGCGAAAAAAGAGAGTAGAAATTCAATTGTTTTTCATTTAAAATTTCTTAAATTTGATTGTATTATTTAACTCCAATACAAAATGTATAGACCAACTCTCTTTCTGCAGTCTCGAAGTGTTGGGCATCTATGCCTCCTTGCTGGGGATGCAGATTTTTTATGCAATGAACGATGTTCATGTGAAGATATTCTGAGATAAAAATGAGCTTACAAATCATATCTTTGCTAAAATATCAATCATACCAACTCAAAATATGACAAATTCATGGCTTTAAAAAGGAATGCATTCCCAGAATAAATTTCCAATTAATGATGAGGACTTATGACCAATGTGAATTCATCGAGATGGTCCAATGATCTCGAACATAATACTAAAAAATAAGTATATGGGAAGTTCCAAAAGAGAATGCTACATATAAATAACTGAGTTGAAGAAAAGTATCATATGTAGCTCAGATGATATTTATGAATATGAATGGGAAAATGACACAAGAGCGAACAACGGCCCATGGGTAACCTCGAGCTTCAGATAGAGTTGTGATGTTTTTATTGTTGTGCAGAACAAAAATTTGCAAAGTTGATATGCGAGGTGGGGAATTAAGTTACAACAAAAGAGACATTGAATGATATTGGTGCATCATAATAAAGGGCCTTATTGGACTACATGCTCTCCATAAGGTGTTCCCTTCCATTTCGCTGCCTACTTTCTTTTGCATTTATGAAGCGCTTCAAGTGCATTGAAGTGTGATTCTTTAGGAATTTGACTTGAATTTAAGCATTATTTGGTTTCGTAATTAACTGCACACACTTATTGGACCTACTATCCATGTGAACGATGATTTGGTTCTCTCTACATTACATAGCCCAAGTTCACATGGTTGATTCCATCTCTCAGCTTCGTTACCTGATGAGACATAGAAACAGATTGAAAAAAGGGGAGGAAAAAAATATTGAGTATAGTTAGTATGTCTCTTGTTCAAAATAAATTTAGAAATTTTCATTAACCAATAGAAAGAGTGGTCACGTGCCTTGAGTTTAAGTCTATTGTGAATTCCCAGAATATTGTGGGATTAGATGGATACGGGTGAAATCAATTATTTGACATCCCATATCCATTGGATTCTGGAAGGCCATCCATGAATTATATGAAAAAGATAAGCACCGAGGATCTAAATAATTTAACTTTACATAGAAAGTGAGGAATATTATTAAAACCCAATATAGGAGTGTCTAGGTTGTGATCCAAGGGTTGTGTGAGGAGGTTTGGTTCTCCTAAGCCTGGCCGTGAGGTTTGTTCCTCACAAGCCCAATGGTTCAATACTCAACAAGATTATGTACACCTCAGAACTACTCCAAAAGCCATTTACTCTTTATGGACCATAAACATGGTAATTCTAGGTGACATGGTTTTCTTTGAATAATGTTGATAAGTCAACTTGCATTCCTGGATAGTAACAAGTGATGGTTACCGTATGGTTGTGGAAATTATTGTATCTAAATATTTTTCATCATTTCATTGTTAAAATAAAGGCATTAAAACATTTAACAGTATAATTTCATCAATATTAATAGAAAGTATTTTTTTTGCTTGCATTGTTGTTGACATTAATGTAAATTTATGATTTTACATTATAGTATTATTTAAATTTATGTTCCAATTTTTTTTGTGGTGTGTAGCCTTGTTAACATCAATACAATATCAAATCATTTCACAACCAAATCATCTTAAATTGTAATGCTATTGCCATTAATATATGGAATAGTGAATCATTGTATGGTGTTTTTAAAATTAATGAGTTATATCTTGTTAACATTGTAAAAGAAAAATAAAATTGAATCAATGCTTTAGAGTGAAAAAACACACTTAATAAATAATTAAACTTGACTTTAAACAACCATTTTATTAAAAATATAATAATTACTTATAACTTGATGCTCTTTTATATTGTTTTGTTTCTAATAATAAACCTATCACATAGAATTAAAATGGAACGTGCCTTTAAAATTGGACAAATATTTAGCAAATTTTCACAATTCTATTAAAGTTTTATGCTAATGTTTGTTATATTATTTTTTAAAATCAAAGTTGGATTATTATATTTATACCAACAAAGTTAACATTGTTATTAATATTTATGCATTTAATTTTTTTTTTTTGTTTACATGCTTTTATATATATGTGTGTGATATATATATATATATATATATATATATATATATATTACAAACAAATTTGGTTTTATGGTTTGAAACGACTTTGATTGTGTTGCTAATAAAGTTGTTTCCCCTTTTCAAAATAACCAAATAATAAGGCATAGTGTATAGGGTACATCTCTTGTGTCACATAAGAGATTTGAGCTAGCTCTTATTCATAGTGGCTAGCTCAATATTTTCCAAGGCAAATATCTTTATCTCATAGATACCTCATAATTTTCATCTCTATATAAATTTAATATTTAATTAAATGTGTAAAAGATAATCAATGCTATACTTAAAATGAATTTAATATTACTATTTTAAAATATCATTTGATATATTTTATATTTTTATCAAACATAATAAATAATCTATTCAAAAAAAATTAAATTATATTATTCTTAATTTACAAAATTCTAAATGTTTAATTTAATACAACAAAATTCGGTGAAATTATTTTTAATTTATAAAATTCTAAATATTTAATTTAATAGTTTAATATCAAAACAATTATTCTTATGAATATGAACCTTAGAAGATCAAAAGTATCTCTCTGTTTTAACTAGTTCAAAAAAGAAAATTAATATAGCTAAGATTAGAACGAACTCTCATGAGCTCCATAGTAAGTCATTGGACAGTTCCTAAAACACCATGGATGGAAAGGATCTGCCATCTCTATGAGAATATGAACATCGAGGATGAAAATCACTTCCTCTTAGAGTGCCCTGCTTACAACCACATTAGAGCTCAATTTCATAATCTTTGTTGCAATACTGACCTTCCTAGCCTTTTAAGATGTCAAAATTATAGTGAGCTGGGGAGGCTTCTCTCCAAGCTTTTTGAGCATAGAAATATTGGTCTCAGTGAACGTTAACCACCATCATCATCATCATTCTAAACAATTAATAATACATATACTACTCTTAATTTATAAAATTTTAAATATGAGCTATTAACATCAAAAAAATTAATCTTATATAAAAATATAAATTTTTTAATCTAAAAACAATTAACAATGCATATTAAACCTGTCATTATTCTTAATTTTGAAAAATCTAAATATTTAATTTGGTTTTTGAATATCAAAGCAACTTATACTCTATATATCTAGAAATATGATTTTTATTAATGTAAAAGCAATTGATAACGTGTACTGTACATGATACTTTGTTTTGATACTAAGAATACACCATAAATAATTTCAAGACCAATCAATGTATACACTAATTTTATATATTTTATTTTACCTTTAATACAACTTTTATAATTTTTATATATTTTGTGTTACTTTTAATACAACTTTTATAATTTTATTCGTCTTCGTACTCAGGGTCGGCTTCAAATCTGATCCCTGACCCTACACGCACTTGCCCAGCAATAATTTCGCACATTGCCTTTCCTTGCATATAGCTTTTCCTTTTGACGATTTTTTTAAAGGTAAAAAGTGTAATTGATGCGAATGGAATCCAAATAATCCAAATACCAGAGGACCTGTACTGTTTTTTTATGTTGCTCTGTTTTTTAACTCCATTATAAGGATTTTCTGGAATTGAATTAAAGTTCAGAGAACTGCACTGCTGAGATGTTACTGGTTCCTATTTTTATTCCCAATCTAACTTGGATTAATAATATTAAAATTCCACACGTTCCAAAGTTGAGCTATAGCTTAACCAGTAAAACAAGTTTCCAATGTGGCCTCTCAAGGGAGAATAATTTTTTTATATTCACCGACAATCATGTGATTGCTTCTCAGCTCATATTCACCGGACGCTGGTGTGGCCACACCTCTCACAGGTGGTGAGCATCTGGATGGGA
This sequence comes from Pinus albicaulis, assembly GCA_034641835.2. Lineage (NCBI taxonomy): Eukaryota > Viridiplantae > Streptophyta > Pinopsida > Pinales > Pinaceae > Pinus > Pinus albicaulis. The sequence continues at coordinate 116,132 of JAXQQM020075058.1, read as the reverse complement.
TTGGTCACTCGCAGCTCAGGCTATAAAGGATTGACAGAGCAATCTATTGTTTAGGGTTAGGGTTGTGCAAACTTCACAGTGGAGCATGAAAGAGCACTGTGTCCTGTTGCAGAATTTGTTTCTTGAAATGGGTGTCTTCAAGGAAATTTGGCAGAGAAATCAGTTTCTGCTTGTGAACTTATTTGGATGTCTCAATATTGCATTTGCAGTGCTTGAAGAGACTGAAGCAGTAACAGATTCCGATAGTATTGAACCTGCAGCGATCATCTACTTACCCAATCTCTTACTGCTTATTCACAATCATGAGTGTGGACTGGATGCCTGGAACACTAAAACGAAGAGATGACAGTCATGATTGTTCATGGACTACAAGGTTGAGGCCCAACTATTAAGACATCAGGAAATAGATCTCTATAGCTCTCTTGTAGCAAGAAGGGCAATAAGAGATTACCTGGTGGACAGTAGAGGAACTGGGTTTGCTGCAGCGCTTTAGTAGCGAGAAGAGAAATAAAAGATTATGTTGTGGACAGTAGAGGGAGCAACTGGTTTGCTGCAAATGTGGGTATAACCAGAGAACTTGATATAAATAGGTGTGTCTGATCAGCCATTCTTCATTATCCTGATGATGAACTACAGTTGGTAGTTCGAAACGCGTCGGTCCTAAAATTCTCATGTGATTTCCCGAAAGATTTTTAATCTAACTTGTTAGATCTTTGTTTACCATGTAGTGACCTTGAGAGGTTGTCTCCACTGGTATTGTTTTACCAATGATTGATTGTATGGCTCAATTCAAAATAAAAATAATAATGGGCAATATTGTTGACCAATTGTATCTTGGCTGGAGTTTAGACCAAATGAGCTGTATCCATGGAGGGTAAAGTCCATGAGATTCTCTTATGTGAACTGAAGCTCGAACATACAACTATATTTTATAAAATATAATGCTATTGCGTTTATTCAAGTTGTATAAAGTTTGGGCATCCATAATTTCCATTTCATTATTGTTCGTTGTTTGGATTTTTTTTTCATCTTTCCTCTATTATATGTGATATCAATTTAAATATGCGCATGTAACTCCAATTTTCACAAAGTAGATGACTTATACTCCCACAACGACTTCCTTTGAAATCTGCAACAGTGATTACAGAAGTCTGTTCGAAGATATCACAGTTGCAGACTTGCTTTCTGTTCTGCGTGCTTCCTTAGGCGTAGTGCCAAGGCTCAAATAACTGTTATTCAATTTCATTAGTTAATCAAATTTTAAAGGATAAGAATGAATTTAGGTTGGGGCTAGTTTATATGCCGAAGGAAACATTATCCACATCCAATTACAAGACATTGTCACCAGTATAGGGCTAGATTTTGATTTTGTTAAGCTTGGATGCTTTCCGAGACAGTTTTTATCTCTCACGATTAGTTTTTATCTTTAAATATTCCTCATAAAATTTGAACTTGATATTCAATGGAGACTAAACCTTATACAAAACTTCTTCTTTTTTCTTTCATAACTAAGATGGGTTTAAATCATCCTCATAAAATTTGAAGTAGAGATCTGATGGGGCCAAATTCTCACACAACTTATTTTATTTTTTCCTTTTCGTCTCTTCATAACTAAGATGAGTTTATTCTGCGTTCTAGCTTACAAGTTAAAAAAAATTTTAAGAGAATGATTTCCCAAATACAGGATGCTGTTACTAAGATTATATAAGACTTAGTCTACACTGGAGCGGGAATAGTTTTTATTTCTCACAATTAACTTTCACTCCTATTTCTAAATAGAACCCATTTCTATAAGATTTTCAGAAATAAAATTACTTATCTTCCCTTAAAAAATATAATTAAAAATTTGATAAAAACTCAACCTCACACAAAACTAATCATAAATTAGATGCTTAGAGATTTTATAAGAACTGAACCGCAGACAAAACTAAAACCAGCACAAAACTAATTGACTAATACAAAGTGGACGTTATTATAATTAACAAGCAGTTAAATAAGAAATAATTAAGTCCTTATACTTCATAGATGGAGGTGTGCTCTGTTTTATGGGGCTGGCGATTGCATTTTCAGCAGTTATTGATAAATGGTCTCATATGTAATCCAATGTTGCCACCATAAATTTGGTTCGGGCATATACTTCTTGCATTTATTTGAACTGATTTATAGAATTTGTCAATTTTAGGGTGGTGATACATTTAAAGATTGTGGGTTATAGCATTAAACGTAGCAGTAGGGCTATGAAGATTTTGAGGGCATGGATGTAGAGTGCTCTGTAATGCATGGCTTGGGTAAAGTTGGGATTTCACAGCCATCTTCTTTGGGAGTGTTGGAGGATGAGTCCAGATTAGATGATATGATGGTGAAATTTAGTGACTCAATGCCATATTAGCTTTGCTGGAAATTGATAGTAATCATGGAGAAATGGAAATAACAAGTTCTTACTGCCTCAGGGATGGTAATTCTCCCTAGTTTTAACTGTAAAATTATAAAACGATTTAATGGAAGTTATTGGTGAAATGAAAGAATAGGTTTGTTTTAAATGGACATTTCACTCTGTTTTTGGGCAGTTTATAGTTAATAATATAATTTTATTATGCATAATTTGGTTTTATAGTTTACTTAATAAATTTATATAATTTAGTATTGTATAATAATTTAATTTATGTTTAAATGTTATTAGAAAAAATATAATAAATAGGGGAGAGATGTCTTGTTGTAGTACTAGTCCCAACAATTCACCAGAAATTGAAATATGTGCAACCAATATTTAAATAAAAACAAATAACATTAAGTGAAAATATCTTTTAAATTATGTCCAAATTTTCCCAAGACATTGACTGGGCCCACAACTATCCATAAATAGTCTCTTAAGTATTAAGAGTACAAATCATATTGTCACAACTAGAAAACAAATAAAACCATAAATCCTTCCAAAATGGTCTATTCCACAAGTACAAAGTAGCAGTCACTTCAACCCCCACTCATCAGAACTCATGCTATGTATCCCAAATGCATATCCATAGCTGCACATAATAAAGTTAATGTATGCCAGCCATAATTGTTGTGTTATTCAACATTTAAACCCACTGTGTTCAACAACCCATTCTATTTCCCATTAAAACCATATCAAAGCACATGGATCAACAAAAACAAATTCCCAGACATTGGATCACATTGAAATCAATCCAATCACACATTCAAAATGAAGTAATTGCAATCCATGTCCATACTTGCCACCAATTAAATTCAAGTGCAAAAGACTATAAAATAAGTTCAACCACTACTTAAGTTGCATGTTTAACATTCAAACTATTCACCAACCCTGGAGCCAAACCAACACAAAACATTTCACAGTGTATTCACGTTAGTTATTTCATTTACATCACAATTTTATTACACTTACATCACAATCAACACAAAACATTTCACAGTATATTCACGTTAGTTATTTCACTTACATCACAATTTTATTACACTTACATCACAATTTTATTATAGTTTTATTTTCATTTATCAATCTTTATTTATTACAAATTTATTTTCATTTCTCAGTCTTTATTTCAGTTTTCTTACATTCTTACATTTTTATTTTCATCAAAATATCTTTTATTTTCATATTTTTCTATATTCTAAATCATTTTCAAGTTGACTGGAAAATATGACACACTCATAATGCAGAGTATTGACTAGTATGGCTAGCTAGAAATGAAAAATAACATAACTAGTTTATAGTTGAACATCAATCCTTTTCTGCAGTAAAAATTCCAAGCAGGAAGGACTTCATCTAAATTTCTACACATTCATCCCAAAGCCAAAACAATGTCAGAAAAACTAGTTCCTCAATCAGAATTAATTGGGAAATGAGCCTCATAGCTACAATTTAAGAACAACTAGAATTCCTATTAAGGTGCACAACGAACGTGATTCTGATCTAGGTTATCGTGGACACAGAGGAGCCACAACCGCCGCTATGAGTGCGCCTGGGGCTGGGGAGCCTTCTCCCACCCCGCCGATCTCTTCAAATGAAGCATTCCAAAGGCTGCTTTCACAAAAAAGGAAGAAACATTCGAATCCAGAAGTCCCGAAATTTATCAAAAAGTTGGAAGAAATCCCTGAGATCGCCTTACCTGAAGATCAACCAATAAAAATTTCCCTAGCTCTGGCTAACAGAGGTTTGGTAGGACAATTTACGGGACGTTGGCCTTCAACAAAAATAACAGATGACTAGATCCAACGCAACTAGAGGCCTCAGCTTAAAAATAATGTGATCTTCTATGCCGTCGGAAGAGGGTACTTCATTTTCGAGTTCACCTCCAATGAAGATCGAGATCTAGTTTTCAGAAACGGTCCATATTTCATGGGAAATCAGGGTCTGTATCTTAATAAATGGACCCCCGACTTCGATCCTTCAGTCGATGTCCCTAAAGAGGTCCTAGTCTGGGTCTGGCTCCCCAATCTTCCGATCCATTGTTGGAGATTTCACCCTTTGTAGAAGATTGGAAATGGTCTTGGTTGTTTCATTGATAAAGCAGATAACAAAGGCCAATATACATGTGCAAGAATCTGTGTGGAAGTCGATCTGGAAGCTAGACTGCCGGATGTTGGGAAAAATACTGAGAGGGGGGGGTGAATCAGTATTTACTGCATAATCAAATCTTTTTACTTTTTCATTCCTTAATACCCATACGCTACTTTACTTCAGTAAACTAGCGTATATACGCGGATCCCCTTTATGAAACTAGCGTATACACAGATATTTAGATATGTCATTAAATCTTCACTTAAACCATTCCATCATTTATTCATCAGATATTCAATAAGCAGTAAACAGGTGCAGTAAGAACAGAATAAACCATCACACAAAGCATCACACATGAACACCAGGATTTTTAGGTGGAAACCCAAATCGGGAGAAAACCACCGCCGCAGTTGCTCAGCCTTCAATATTTTATTATAGAGAAAACATCTTACAACATATGTGCTGGCGCAGACTTGACCAGCACGCAGGCACCCACCTGCGCTCGTTTACCAGCCTCTCCTGGAAGGGAGCTACGACCCCCTGACTCGTTTACCAGCCTTTCCTGGAAGGGAGCTACGACCCCCGCTCTCGTTTACCAGCCTCACCTAGAAGGGAGCTACGACCCCCTGACTGAAGGCCACAACCCTCAGAACCAATATGGACCACGTTTCATCAATTTTCACACTGGATCCAACAACTTCAATAGAACACAACTTGTAGGCCACGTTTCATCATATTTTCACACTGGACCCTTTCCATACTTTTAAGTTCAACCATACATCACCAACAGATACATATCAACACAGATCAGATAGCAGAAACACAGCAGAACAGATCAGATATTTCATACCCCTTGCTTCAGCAAACCCTAGTTTGCATACGCGTTTTCCCTTCACTGATGTCGCGTATATACGCGCTTCCGTCCACACAAACCAGCGTATACCTCAGTGTATATTTCATTGCGCATACGCGCTTTTACTTCAGCGAAGCCGCGTATATACGCGCTTCCTCCGCGGAGAAGTAGCGTATAGATATTTAATCATTACAGAGCAGCATGCTTCTTCAGATCAGATATTCAGTTCAGATTTACCCTTTTACTTCAGACAGATGTTCGCCTAGATGTTCGCCTTATCACAGATCTAATCACTCCATAAACAGATCTAGCAAATACAAGTACATTTCAGATCTAGAAGTCCCGCTTCATCATTTCTTCATAAGTGCATCATAGATTTAGATCTATCAACAAACCTTTACCCTTTCCATACAGATATACTTCATAGAGAAGTATTCATTCCAGTTCAGACATCTTGCTCCCACACTCATCTTTTGCACAATGAATTTCTTCTCCTTATATAGGTTTATCCTTTTTCAATACCATGAGCCCCTTTTTCAATACCATGGGCCAAAGCAATACCATGAGCCCAAAACTACCTGGACGGGGTCAATTAGGCGGATCATTACCTAATACAATGGGTCAATACCATGGTGGTTACCCTTGGTTTTGCACTTTTTGAGTGCTTTAGCCCATACGCGACTTGGCACGTTCTTTTCCGCGTGCATACGCGACTTCCCCTAGGCCACTCCGCGTATACCAAGAGACATACTCTTTTTCATCATAGATTTAGCACTTGCTGACTTCTTTTCTTTACTGCCTTCTGTACACACTGCTGATACATCAAATTTACTTCATCAAGAACATATTCTATCAATCACAACTTCATCAAGTGAGTTGTCATTCAATGACAACACTTAGCATCATCTTGCTAACTAGCATCATATCACATCAGATTTACATCGATTACCAAGACCATCAAGTCAAGCATAACTTCATCAGGTGGATTGCCATCAAGGACAACACATGTCAACAGTCGCATGTCTTCATCTTCATTTAGTGGGTTGCCATCAAGGACAACACTCCGCATCATATTTCCAACACCTAAGTTGGAACCTACAATGTGAGAATGGCATCACTATCAAAAATTGGATTACGAGCAATTACCATTCAAATGCAGAACCTGTCACGAACATGGACACTTCCAACGAAATTTCCCAAAAGCTCCAACAGGGGACAAAGTGGATGAAGAAGGATGGAAAGAGATAAAAAAGGGCAAGGCAATCCCAAAACCAACTGAGAAGAAAAAGTCAGGGCCATTGGTGAAGCCTCAACCTAATCCAAAAGCCAAATAAGTTCCAAAAGAAGGTTCTTCCTCTGGGGGAAAAGCGGATGCCATTGAGATCCAAGAGGTGCCAGAAGACCCATCGAAGAAAGTAAAATAAGCTGAGGCAAAGACAAATATTCCCCCATCAGAGGATGATCAAAGGGAAAAAGAAGAAAATTAATAACACATCAGTCTTGGTTCCGACTTGGGGGGAGAATTAGAAGATGGAGACTCTGAATCAAGCATCTCGCAATTCATCCTATCAAGATGGCCAGGGGTCAAAATTCCAAGAAGAAATAGAGAGAGGAAAAAAAATATCTGGATGTGCTCCAAGGCTCCCAGAAAACTCTCAAAGGAATGATGAATACTAGATCTAGGCGCAAGCAAGGACAAGCTCCAAAGGGAGCCACAACCTCCCAAGTCAGTAAATAATGAAATATGTCTCCTAGAAATGTAGAGGGTTAGGCAGCAGGCTGAAAGAAGAAGCTCTAAAAGACATTGTGAGGATGTACTCACCTGAGATCCTTCTCATCCAGGAGACAAAGCTGGAGGAACTTCTACTCCTCCAAGCAAGCAAAGCATTCTGGCATAAAGGCCAAGGGAGGGCTGTCAGCGCTAGAGGCACCTGTGGTGGGATTGCCTCCTTCTAGGACAGCTCCAAATATGATCTGATTTATGAAGAATGTTGCCCCCACTGGATCTTCACTAAGCTCCTCCACAAATAATTTGGCCATCAAGTAAGTATGTTCAATCTATATGCTCCGGTCTTACCAGCTGAGAAAATAAGCTGTTGGGACTTGCTTCAGTGCTATATTTTTTTACACAATCCAGAGAATATTATTATTGCAGGTGATCTGAATGTTATGCTAGTAGCAGAAGAGAAAAAGGGGGGCTCTCCTGTCAGGGATCCAACTAGAGAATGGGTTGAAGTTCTCATATTAGGTTGGGATCTAGAGGATATCAAGCACTCATCTGGGAAATTCACCTAGTCCAACAAACGGATAGGCCCCGGCCACATTGCTGCCCATTTGGACAGATTTCTTGTCCAAACCTCCTTCTTGACCTATGGCCTAATGGCCACCTCTAAAAATTTTCCGAACTACATCTCTGACCATAAACCCATTCTCCTTGAGCTCTCCCTGGATAAAAATCTTAGCCCCATCCCCTTTAGATTCAGTGCTCTATGGATACATCAAGAAATTTTCCAGGAGGTGGTCTCTGAGGCCTGGAACCGACAAGTTCAAGGTTCACCCTTCTTTGTGTGGGAAGAAAAACTGAGGGGGCTTTAAAAAGAGCCTAAGGAGTGGGCTAAAATGTTGAAAATGCCCACCTCCAAAAGAAAGGAGGCGCATGATAGCTTAGCAGCCCATCAATTGACACTAGAGAATTCCAAAGTAACTCAAGGCCTCCTCTATAAAGAAGTAGAGCTACAAAAATAATTCCATAGAGCAAGCAGGGATGAAGAAGAATTCTGGAGACAGAAGTCCAGAAAACTTTGGTTGCACGCCAGAGACAAAAATACAAGCTTCTTCCATAAGAAATTTGAAGCCCGCAAGCACTTCAAAACAGTAAATTAAATTCACTATCAAAACACTTTGGTTAAATATTTTGAAGACATTAAGAGAGCAGCCCACTCCTTCTTCAAATACCTTTACTCAGCCCCGGAGGATCCTCATATTGATTCTCAATCCTATCTGTTTGATCTAGTCCCTCATTGTGTTCAAGATTATGATAATATTATGTTGACTTCTCAGATCAGTATGAACGAGCTTAAAAAAGCTTTGGATTGCATGGAACCAGATAAAGCTCCTGGTCCTGATGGGTTCACAACAAGGTTCTACCTGACTTGTTGACCTACAATTAAAAAAGATCTTCTAAGAATGATCAGGAAATCTCAGACATGCACCAAGATTGGAGGCAGTACCAATTTGGCCTTCCTTGCCTTGATCCCAAAAGGTAAAAGCGCCACCGGCTTCAACAGATTCCGACCCATCTCTCTATATAATACAAGTTATAAGTTGGTTACCAAAATAATAGCCAACCATCTTAAGAAAATTCTGTCGCTCATCATTCCTAAAAACCAAGGGGGATTCATCAAAGGGCGAAAGATTCTTGACAATATTGTGCTGGTGCAAGAAGAAATTCATTCAAGCTGTCATCGGAAAGAGAAAGGTATGGTGATAAAGCTAGATTTGGCAAATGCTTTTGATAGGGTGAGACATGAGTTCCTATTTTTTGTGATGGAGAAGTTCGGCTTCTCAAAAGCGCTCATAAGTTGGGTGAGAGCCTGCATAGCCTCCCCTTAGATAGCTCCATTGGTTAATGGTCGATCAACGGAGTTATTCCAAGCCTCAAGGGGGCTAAGACAAGGGTGCCCTTTGTCCCCTCTTCTTTACGCCATTCAAGCTTCGATGCTTAGCTTCCAGCTAGACTACTGTCAACAGATCCAAACACTCGCAGGCCTCAGGATGGCTCACAATGTTAAAGACATAAATCATGCCCAATTTGCTGATGATACTTTGTTGCTTGGAGGAGCAAGCATAAATTCAACAAGGTCCTTCAAGAAAGAGCTGGAAATTTATAGGGAGGTCTCGGGCAGCAAGATCAGTTATCTAAAAAGCATTATCTATGGCTGGAATTGTTCGACCAAGGAACTAACAGATATAGAAAGGCTGTTAGAAATGGAAGGAACCCTGACCTGGGAGTATTTCAAGTATCTTGGGATTCAAATCTTCAAATCAAATCCTAAAATAGCTCACTAGATGCCCCTGCTAGACAAGCTAAAACTCAGAATACAAGTTTGGGGAGCCTCATGGTTGAATAATGCTGGGAAGGTAATCCTAATGAAATATGTTCTCATAATCCTTCCTTTATATTAGAATTCAATTCTTCTTGCTCCTAAAACCTTTATTAGTAAAGTGGATGGTCTATTGAGAATATTTCTGTGGGAAGGGGGGAAAAATAATGAAAGAAGGCTCCACCTAGTTAGTTGGGACAATATTAAGAAGCCATTCCTAGAAGGAGGACTCCAAATTCAGGATCTGGCAACCCAAAATCTTGCTCTGGGCTCCAAGCTCCTTTGGAACATTATTTCTAGGAATCCTAGTTGGAGCAAGAGAGTTCTGTGGAAAAAATATTTTCAAGAGCAACGCTTAAGGTGTTTGGACTAGCCTCCAAGAATAACCAAAGGATCACCGGTTTACAAGCTCTGTCTCACAGCAATGGAACATTTCAGTCACCAACTTTACTGGATTCCAGGGAACGGGAAAAAAATAAGAATTTGGAAAGACTCAATCCTTGGAGATCAACCCCTTATCCAGAACGCAAACCTTGTAAATATTAGATTTTGGCTTCAGGACAACAATCTGGAAACTCTTTGGGAAATTTCCAATTGCACTGATGATGCGGGAAATATTTGGGATGGTTGGAATCTCGGGGTGGTCCCTCAATGGTTGGATTGTGAAGCCACCCTATTGTTAGATTTTCTCCAAGGAAAAGCTCCCTTAAAGGCCTCTTCTAAGGAAAAAAGAGGATGGGGCTCTCTCTCAGGCTCGTGCACAACAGCTAAAGGTTACAAAAGTATGATGGCTATCCCAAACATCCCTCTTGATCCAACACAATGGAAATTTATTTGGGCCTTTCCTTCTCTTCCCAAAATTGACTTATTTTGCTGGACCTTGGTGCATAAAAGTATCCTCACTAGAGATAACTTAAGAAAGCGTGGAATGGAAGGACCCTCCAGGTGTCCTCTTTGTGCTTTAGATGAAGAAATGGCAAATCATCTGTTGTTAAACTGCCCCTTTGCTCAAGAAGTTTGGAGGGGTGTCCTGTTGTTTGGACCTGAAAGAATCGAGCTTCATGGAAATATTCCAGACTTGCTAAGAAATTGGGCCACGTTATCCCCATTATGTCTCTCCAAAAAAATCCTTCTCAAGACCTGCTGAATGTGGATTCCCAAATTCACATGTTGGAAATTGTGGCTCAAGAGGAATAACAAAATTTTCAGGGAAACGAGTTGTAAGCCGATTAGAATAATCACTAAAATCGAAGCTCTATTGGGTGAGGCCTTATAAGCCAAGCCTGCCATAAGAAATGGTATGATTCTGGATAGCAAGGAAGATAAATGGCTGAAAGAACTAGTTCCAAATTATAAGGATAAACCTAGCCCTCCTGCAAAAGCCTTTTCTAATTGGGAAATCGGTCTAGAAGAGCAGGAATTTATTAAATGGAGATTAGCCCTGGAAGATCACTGCCTCTTCTTTGATGGGGCCTCTAAAGGTAACCCAGGAGTGGCTAGTGGCGGTGGAGTTATCTTGAATCCTGGAGGCTCTTCTGAGCTTCGTTTCACATGGGGTCTAGGCCATGAAACAAACAACAAAGCGGAGGCTCTCGCTCTGTGGCAGGGTCTAAAACTGGCTATCAAAAGGAACTTCCTCTCCCTTTCAGTCTTTGGAGACTCCAGGTTAATTATCCAAGCTTTGAACTCTCAGAAGAACCCTTCTCAGGTGTAGTTAACCACCATACTCAAAAAAATCAGGCTAGTTTTGCCCAAGTTTCACAAAATATTATTCTTTCATAATCTAAGGAAGTTAAACTCAAGGGTAGACTTGGAAGCTAATCTAGGCTCTCTCCGGAGCAAGAGATCTATTTTATTAAATGACACTGAATCAATTTTCGGCATACCATAATTCTAGAGAAGAATGGTCCTCTGTCCCTCTGAGCAAATCTCTGTTTCAAAACTCCCTTCAGCACCCAGATCTTCGGGAATGGACCAAAATGGACAGGCATTTGTTTGGAGAGTTGGATTCAACTACAGGAAAAAACACAGCGTGTAACTCCTCTGTATTCATCCTCTTCTTTCTGGAGGATTCCATTGCTACTTCAATCTACAATCCGTTGGGTAGGCGCTGGGAGGTTCACGAGGGCTCCATCAATGCCAGTTTAGGCAGCATGGAGGGCTCAGCTACAATCTATAATGAAGAGGAAAGCAAATCCGACAATGTTGGGATCTCTCTTGGAAAACTGGAGCACACATTAAGAACCCATCATACTAACCAAAAGAAAAAAATCAACGAGCTAAAGGAAGACTCAGCAATGATGATGGCTGAAGTGGATGTCCGGTGCGATGGCCTCCTCTCTGCAAGCTGGGAAACAAAGTTAAGACGCAGCAGGTAATCAAAGAGAAAAATAAAGAAATCATTCTGAATTCAGATCAAGCGTACATCCAAGCTATGGCCACTACCTACAAACACAATGTAATCTCATTAGCATATTTATCATAAGCTAAATGCAATCTCCTCGACTCCTATCCAAGTGAAAGCCAAAGCTGTAACAAGGAAGTAAAGAGTGGCCCTGTTAAAGTCCTTAGCAGCTGTTTTGCCGAATTTTAAATAAAAATCTAGCCGTTATTGTCAAAATATATATATATATATATATATATATATATATATAATAAATGTATAGGGATATGCATTGTTTCTTTCAAGAAATATGAAATGACAATAATATATTTTTATTCAAAAAATGTGAAATGACATTTATTATGAGTACTTTACTTTGACTTTAAAATTACTTAGAGCACTACCATGGTTAAACATGAGTTTTAATCCACCATTGAGAATGTGACAAGTACCTTTAACTCAAGAATTTCCACCTCAACCATTAGGGATGATGTCATCCTCTAAAATATGATTAGTTCTCATAAAGTGAATTTTGATTGTAAATTTTCCTTAGGAGGCCCATTTTAGGCCTCAAAATTCCCCTAATGACTGATGCAAAATATGTAGCAACAGTTGCAGCAATGAAGAAAATTATGTGGCTCGGGAAATCTTGGAAGATTTGCAGGAGAAACAAGTTCATTCAACTCCTCGTCTGATTGACAACACTTCTACAATAAATTTGGTCAAGAACCCAAAGTTCCATTATCAGAAAAATCACATCAATACAAAATATCATTAGATTCGACATCATGTTGAGGCCAAAACAATCCACCTACAACATTTTTCCAGAAATGAGAAAATTGCAGACATCTTTACCAAAGCGCTTGGAAGTGAAAAGTTTGAAAGATTCAAAATGATGCTTGGAATCACCAACATCCCTTCAGATTAAGGGGGCGATTTTTGACGCCTAATCTTTGGGATTAGGTAAATCCATATAAATATTGTAAATTATAAAATAAATAGAATTGGAAGATGAAGAGACATTAAGAGATAAAACCCAATAGTCTCCCTCTCCATGTATATATCATGTTCTATATTAATGCAAAATCAATCAGGTTTGTGCAGTTACCTTACTGTCCTGACAACGCACAAAAATAACAAGTTGAGAATTTGATGAAACAAAATTAATAAAGTTATCATGAACTATATTATTATAAAATTGGAATCAATGTGCCACTATGAGTATATTAATGTGATATATGTGAATATAGTATTCACACCTTTATATTCCCTTGTTATAGTGAACAACTTGTTCAAAGAATAAACCCTAATAATTAAAACTTTATTATCAATATTAATAAGAAATTCTTACATCAATAATAATAATTATTGATTATAATTATTATTAATCTATAAAGTTAATAAAAAAATTATTAGCTTTGTTATTATTATTATTAATTAACTTTATTATTGGTAATAAATAACAATTATTACTAATAATGATAATAATTAATACTAATAATAATAAAAGATCATTAACTCTACTATTAATGATAATTATCCTTAATAAAAACTATGATAATAATTATCTTTATTAATAACATTAATTAATAATAAATTACCCTTAATAATTTAGTTTAAAAAAATTATCTTCATAATCTCTGCTTGAAATTAATTTTAGGGTTAATGGTCAGCTCTTCTCATTTCTTTTCCTTCCATTCCATATTTATTTCCCTTCATCTTGCTCTTCTCTGTGGATTTGTATTGACAATGAGTCTTGTTATATAGTTGAAACGCCGACACAAAAATGGATATTGTGGATCATATTCCAAATACTAAAAATCATGATTCTCACCACATAAATCTTCAAATACTCATTAGTATCTTGTATGGAAGGGACACATGGATTGAGGTTCGTACTCTCAAAAATATTGGGGTTAAAATTCAGAGAAGAGTGGTTGATCTATTCTTCCTAAAGCATTGTCAAAATTTTAACATAATTCCTTCCTTCACCTGCATAAAACATATACTTCACAACCATAATAATTTAAAGGCATTTGATCGGCTTAGAAAATCCCTAATTCGTTATGAAATATGTAGAACTCGATGCCCCTTGGCATTTAAGAAGCATTTTGAGCTTGCGCACATAATTCGATATGACTTGTGGATTACCATTGATGATGCAGAAACTCTTAAAGATGATAGGGAAGGGCGTTTGGTGTGGGATACACAAAACAAGAAAATTAATAAATTAGAATATTGTGTGATAGGTTTGCGAAGGACGGAGAATGTAGATGACTCAGAAGCTATGAAAAATGAGCATAATTTTAATTCTCATCACCGCACATATGTGAATAGTAAGGTGTTCTGGAGATATGGTAACTCCACATCATTCAAAATCAACAATGTTTCAGGCTTAGGAGGAAATCATACCATTGAGAATTATATGAGAGGTTGTCAAAGAACGAAGAGTGTGGATAACGAAGAAATTGTAGAGAGTGTACAGTGGATCGACCGCATTTATGAAGCTACATTTCATAAATCGGGGATCGTTGCAGCCATTGGTAGTGATTCTACATCTAGCATAGGAGAAAAGCGTAGAAACTCTTTAAGCATAAAATCTATTGTCAGCAACCAACGACAAAATAAAGAAATGAGTTGTGCTAAGGATAACATCGGCGACACAATTTTTCCCTCTAATGGCACTAATATAGACCTAAATGTAACTATAGAAGAAATTTCATGCATCAACTCTAATAATATAGGTAGCAAAAATAAAGAAATTATTTGCGTTAAGAATAACAAGGGTGGCACATAGTTTCCCTCTTAGGGCTCTAATGAAGACCTAATTTTAACTATAGAAGATGTTTCACACATGGCCTCTAATAATATAGGTAACATAAAGGTTGTGAATATTTCTTCTTACAAACTAATAAAGAAGGAAGCAGAGGTCTTAAATAAATGACTAAAATTTTCCTTAGCCCCCAACCATATTTTGAAGGATGAAATTATCAACAGCCTTGAAGATGGGATACAGGATCTAATGGAAGAGGATAAAGAACACATCAGACAAGTTTGTGTGGTCATCTTAAGAAAAGCAAAAACTCCAAAGAGAAATTTGAACGATGGGAAATTAATGGCCCTAAGAACATTGTGGAACAATGATAGTATTGTCATCTTGAAAGCGTACAAAGGAGGGAAACAGTAGTAATGGGTAAAGAAGAATATATCACCAAAATGAGAGACCACCTTTATAATAGTGGTAGCTACAAGAAGCTCAAAGAAAACCCCATTTCCAATATTACCAAGTTGGTTAGAAAGTCCATCAAGGATTCCAACCTTGAATAGAGAATGAAGAAACGTCTTTCTTGAGACAGTAAAATAACCCCATGAATTTACAAAGCCCAAACAAATTATAAAGTAGGTGCACCCCTTATAACTATTGTCAACGCCATTGGGCACCCACAAATGAATTAGCAAAATACATTTCTAAAACCTTAGCCCCTTTGGTTGGTAAGATCAATTCATACATTAAATACTCCAACCACTATATAGAACTTATAAAGAAAGAAAAGTTGGACCCAGCGGATAATATTGTAAGTTTCAATGTTGTCCATCTCTTCACTAATATCCCTTTAGATGAAGTTTTCCAAGTTGTAAAATAGTTCACAGACCCCCAAATTGCAAAACTTGTGAAAATATGTTTGTGTTCTACTTTCTTCACATCCCAAGATGAATTTCTTTAGGTATATGTATGGAGTATCTATGGGGTCCAAATATCCCCTATAGTAGCCAACCTCTTTATGGAGAAATTTTAAAAGAAATCCCTTGATACCTTCCCATTGAAACCTAAATTACGGGTTAGGTCCGTTGATGACACTAGTGTTAATTGGCCACATGGGAACAAGGAGTTGAGTAACTTTATATACCACCTTAATAATATATCTAATTACATCAATTTCACAGTGGAGGTAGAGAAAAACAACAACATCCTTTTTCTCGACATTCTCCTCCTTAGGAATGAAGATGGATCACTAGGACACAGGGTGTCGAGAAAGAAACCACACATTAATAACTACCTTCATGTTGAATCACACCATCACTTGGTGCAAAAGATGGAGGTGTTCAAAACCCTCTTTAAAAGAGCTTTAAGAATATATGACATTAATCATGTTGAAGAAGAAATTGAGTATTTAAGAAAATTTGTTGCCGACATTGGGTATAAAAATAAGGACATCATTAAGACTTTCAAAAGAGCTAGAACCAGAAATGGAGTAAGACCCCATGCATCAAGCTCCCAAGCTACTAGCAAGAAGGCTTATCTACCACACATTCAAGGAATCACAAATAAACTAGCCAAGGTTTTCAAAAATAAAGACATTGAAACCTCTTTCAAGCCCCTATAGTATGAGATCAATTAAAGACAGTCTGGATCACCTCCAACAAAAGGGTGTTTATAAAGGCATGTGTTCATGTGGGGAATGTTATATTGGAGGGACAGGAAGATCCTTAAGAATAAGACTCAAATAACATAATGTTAACATAAAAAATGGTAAAGCTCAGTCTTTAGCACTCAGCAAAAACATGTCACCATGTTTTCCTTGAAGACACTAAGATAATCATTAAAGAGAAGCATCAGTATAAATGAGATATCCGTGAAGCCCTTGAAATTATAAAGAAGCCTCACAATCTTAACAGATATGGGGGTTTGGAAGTAAGTAGGAGTTAGATCCACTTACTCATTCAAGACCACATAGCTTACAACCGAGACTAAACCTATTTCTCTCATCCCATTCCCCACCTTTACCCCATTAATCCTCTCCCTCCTCACCTCTCGCTCATATTCACCCCCCTCTAAAATCCTTTCATTACATAACCTAGAACCTTATGATACCATCCTTACTAGATATATTTCTTAATCATTAATAACATTAAAAAATAATAATTAGCCCTAACTATAACAATTATAAACCCTAATAATTAAAAATTTATTATCAATATTAATAACCAATTCTTACATCAATAATTATTATTATAACTTTATTAATTATAATCATTATCAATCTATAAAGTTAATAACAAAATTATTAGCTTTCTTATTATTATTATTATTTAAATTTATTATTGGTAATAAATAAAAATTATTACTAATAATGATAATAATTGATACTAATAATAATAAAAGATCGTTAACTTTACAATTAATGATAATTATCATTAATAATAAATATAATAATAATTATCATTATTAATAACTTCAATTACCAATAAATTACCCATAATAATTTAGTAAAAACAAAAAAATCTTCATAATCCCTGTTTGAAATTAATTTTAGGGTTAATGGTCGGCTCTTCTCATTTATTTTCCTTCCATTCCAATATATTTATTGCCCTTCATCCAGTTCTTCTTTGTGGATTTTTCCTGACAATGAGTCGTGTTATAGACTTGAAACGTCGACACAAAAATGGATATTATGGATCATATTCTGAGTACTCAAACTCATAAAACATCTTTCTAACATGTGTTCATTTTGTAATTTTCTACTCATAAATTTGTTTCACACCTTCTATGATCCTCTATTCATAAGCTAAGGCACCTCTCTCTCTCTTTGTTTCTTGTTGCTTTTGTCTCTATCTTGACTTTATCTTGAAACTAGCTATTGTCTCTCACTCTCAAAACACAATACCATAGAAAATTTTAGGGGTGAATCTTAGCCCATGGGCGAAATTTAAGGGGTTTTATATTTTGGAGGGGCGAAATTTTTATATTACACCCCTTTTATATAGTTTTCCCGAAAATTATTTTAAAAATAGATATTTATTATATTTTAGCCATGAAAAATAAGCCAAATAAACATTCAAACCCTTGATTCGTTCTTGTTTTCAAGTGGAGTTTGCTTCCAATAGCCCCCAATTTCCAGGAATGCAGGTGGGCTTCGCTTCTAATCGCCCTGATTTATAGGAATGCAGGTGGGGTTTGTTTCCAATCGCCCCTAATTTCTAGGAATGGCACTGATTAAGGGTTAAGGTAAGGTTATATTACGGGTTTGTAGTTTTATTCTCATGTATAAGAAACAATTATGTGATCGATTGAGTCTTCATAGTGGGCAGAATGGTAGAGTTGGACGATGGCCTCTTGCTCCTAAATTTTCTTTTTACCTATAGCTCAATATGTCGTTGTAATCCTGTATGATAGAGGGGTTGGATCATGTGCCCAGATTCAAATATCCTATTAATATCAATGGAGAAGTATTTGAAATCCCAAACTATTGTAGCACATTGAGACAGGTTGAACATGTCGCTATAGAGGTGGCCCTTAATACTCTTACCAATAGAGGCTCTTCTTGAGCTCTTGCTACAAGAATCCTGGTATGGATTTTGTTTTGGTGGTGTTTTGAAACTTATTTTCTGTATGATCTATTTTCTTTTATGGTCATCACATGTGCAAGAGATAGCTCAGGGAGCAAGAGAAGCATTTCATGTGGCCATTTTCCCTATTTTACGTGCAATGTGGAGTTAGTTTGGTTAATCTATACGGTGAATGGGCCCAAAAAAAAAATGGGTTGACAAGAATTTTTCCATGACTGCCTAGTCAAATTTAAAACAATGTAAGTGCTTCTTAAAATTTTGTTTTTTTATATGTAGTTTAAGGTGTTTTTTTATTATAATAGGTATTATAGTTTCGGGCTTGTGTTTTTATGTGAAGTTTGAGAAACATTTTTCTGCCTTGCTACTAAATAGTTTAGTTTGTCTGATTTATATATGTTAATTGGTAGTGGCACACCAACTTGGTTTTTTCTCATAGACACAAGAAAAGGGAGAATGAGAATGTAATGATGAGTATAGGCAAATCACTATTTCTAGAGAATTTGCATAGCATAAGTCCAAGTAGATAGCATTGGCCCAATAGTTGAAACAAAAACACTCGGCGTCCAGGAGAAAGATGCTCACCTAGAGAGAGAGGGTAACAACCATTCTATTGAACACCAACATTATGAATTCCGAGATGGAGGAGAATCACAACGGGTTTCTTCTGATTTACCCAAAAAAAAAATTTCCAGCTTCAGTTCTAGTCACAATCATTGTTTTCAACAGCAGCCGCATCATCCTGCTCTGCCATCATCTAGGCCTAGTATTTTTCCAAAAATTAGGTCTATTTTCAACATAGGAATAGTTCGGGCTCTCTTGATGATTCACCGTTATCCTCCTCTCTCTCAATGGAAGTTATTGCAGCTAATATATATCATGTTGGTGACTATGTTGGGAGCTCTCTGTATTATCCATTTCCATTAGCACTATCTAGGGAAGATATTGTAGCAAACAGAGTTGGTGCAAATTTTAGAACTGTACATAGAAGAGCATCTCAACAAGTGTCCACCCCATTTGAATAACATGAGAGAGATGAAGAGGAATGGCTTAAAGGCGATGTCCTAAGGGATAACAACTTTCCTACAGTGGGAATTTCCAATGTATCAGAGTGCGTTAAAACATTTGCTTCTACCAAATTTTCACCCTAGTCTAATTCAATGCAATTTTGGGGTTTGCATAGGTAGCAACAACAACAGAGGCAACAACAATGGATGCCACAAACTATTCCTCAACCTGGTTCATCCTTTTTAGCACCTATATATTGTTGGTCTCCTTCATCAATGGTTGGACCGGTGATAATAAGGACATCAATACTCAAATTCCTCATGAATTACAACCTACTCTTGTTGTATGCAGGGTGTGTTTAATTGCTTGAATGTTATGTTCTAGTTAGGAATGCAAGCATCACCTATTCATTCCAACTCATGGCTGCACTGAAATCCTTATATTGGTCCTATTATTTTTTTTCTAATACACCTACAACATTCCAACTGTTAATTTACTTGAGTGGTGAACGATAGCCACAATGTTCAAATTGATTTTATGGATGGGTGATTATGTGCCACTACTGTTCGGTATGTGTTATATTCTTTCCACGATTAGTCGCATGTGCCAGTGGGGTTACAAGGGGGGTGGTAGCCCCCCCTGTACGTTGCGTCAGGCGCAACAGGGGGGTCACAAGGGGGGCGGTAGCCCCCCCTGTTCTAGGTCTGGGGTAGCACCCTAGGAAAAAAAAATTGGACCCTATTTTTCGGTGGGCAGATCCGCCCATGGTTTTGTGCATGGGTTTTCACACAGTTTTGGGGCATGATGGTTTTTGGCGCCTAGTATTTTGTAGATTCGGTCAAGGGAACTACAGTTATGTTCTAATCCAGGGTTAATGGATTGGGGTTTATGAATGCTTTGGCATGTATATATTTGTTGTAACACTAAAAGGAATATAATGAAAAATCAAGCTGGTAGTCCCGTTTTGGGACCCGAGGTAAAATCTCTATGGATATATGTTTTATGTTTTATTCTCTCACTATTATTTATTTTATGTTTTCAAGATTTGTTTGCAGATAATTTTTGTATAGGTTTAAAACCTAACTTTGGTATCAGAGTTATTTCGGCTTCAAGGGGACGCCTTTGCTGCTGAGGGGTTTTTTGCTTGGGCTTGTGGTAGACCCTATTCAATGGGATATCTGTGGGATCGATTCTTGTGATGAAAGAAGATGGCGAGCAGTGGAAAGATAGAGATCGATAAATTTAATGGTCAGAGCTTTGAGTTTTGGAAGCTCAAGATGGAGGATATGCGGTCGATAAATATCATTGGATCACAGTAGATCCGGGTACTAAACCAATGACAATGTCAGATGAATACTGGAAGAATTTGGATCAAAAGGAAAAGAGCACAATATGATTTTGTATCTCAGAATTGATATTGTTGAATGTATCTGGGGAAGCTATGGCGAAGACTTTGTGTGACAAGCTAGGGACTTTGTATCAATCTAAGTCTCTGGTGAATAAATTGTTCCTACAGAAACAACTGTATAACCTGAGGATGAAGGATGGAGACTCGGTGACAGAGCATCTGAACGCCTTCAATACTGTGGTAATTCAGATTTTATCTATTGATATTAAAATCTCAGATGAAGATAAGTGCATCAGTTTATTGTGTTCTCTACTAGATTCGTGGGATAGTCTGGTTATAACAATAGGTAAAAATACAACTACCTTGAATTTTGATGACATTATCTCAGCCTTGTTGTCGGAGGAAATGAGATGGAGAAATATGGAGGGAAAGAATGGAGATGTCATATCTGTACGAGGAAGGTCCTAGAATAGAAACAAGAATAAGGTTTCGTGTGGGAGAACTAAATCTAGAGGGAGATATAAATCTCCAGGAAAGTTTGTAAAGGTGTGCTTGAAATGTGGAAAGGAAGGGCACTAAAAAAAGGACTGCAGATCTAAAGCTCCTGAGAAAGGAAATGGATCTGATGATGCTCCTTCTACAGAGGCAAAAACCACCTCGGATGAAGGTGAGGATGTGTATTTGGGTTTTCTTCAAATACACATGTAAATCATGAGGCATGGTTGATTTAATCAGGTGCATACTTTCACTTAACTCCCCATAGGGATTGGTTCTGTGAGTATGAAAAGTATGATGGTGGTGATGTATTATTAGGGGATGATAGGAAGGCAAAAATCATTGGATGTGGAAAATTCAAGTTGAAGCTGCAAGGTGGAAGGATTAGAACACTTCCTAGTGTTTTGCATATTCCTGCATTGGCCAGAAATCTGATTTTTGTAAGAAAGATGGATGATGCATGTGTAAAAACAATGTTCGAGAAAAATACCTGCAAGATGGTTTGGGGAGCACTGGTATTAATGAGGGGAGTTCAAATTGGAACTTTGTACAAGCTTCAGGGTAGCACTGTTATTGATGGGTACAACAGTTTTGTGGTTCCTAAATGTGGAGCAGAAAGCCTAGCAGTCTCTGGAGAAAAGACCATGCTATGGCATGAAAGGCTTGGACATATTGGAGAGAAGGGCCTTCAGATACTACATGGAAATGGTATGGTAGAAGGTATGTCTAATTTCTCTCTAGATTTAAATTTCTGTGAACATTGTGTATATGGGAAGCAAAATCGGGTGAGTTTTCCTTCTAGTGCTAAGAGGGAAAACAAGATATTAGAGCTTGTGCACAGTGATATATTTGGACCTATGTTGGTTCCATCACTGGGAAAATCTGTGTACTATGTCTCATTCACAGATGACTTCTTAAGGAATACATGGATATATTTTTTGAGGAAGAAATCTGAAGTATTTGACAAATTTAAAGAATTTAAGGCTCTGGTGGAAAACCAAACAGAGAAGAAGATAAAGGTGTTGAGGATAGATAATGGTGGAGAGTTTTTCAAGAAGTAATTTGAAGTATTATGTAAGAAGTGTGGTATAGCACGGTAGAAGACTAATCCACACACACCTCAGCAAAATGGAGTTGCAGAAAGAATGAATAGAATGTTGATGGAAAAGGAAAGAAGCATGTTCAATGGTACTGGGTTAGGACAGGAATTCTGGGCAGAAGCAGTGGAGATTTCATGTTACCTGGTTAACAGATCACCTTCATCAGCATTGGAGGATAAGACTTCACATGAGGTATGGACTGGTAAGAAACCCTCTCTTTCACATCTAAGGGTATTTGGATGTGATGCGTATGTACATGTTCCAAAGGAGAAAAGGACCAAGTTGGATAATAAATCTGAAAGGTGCATCTTTATTGGGTATAAGGATGGTTTAAAAGGTTACAAACTTTGGAACCCAGAAACAAGGAAGGTTGTGTAGAGCCGAGATGTGTTTTTTAGAGAGGTGAAAGATGTTGTTAAACATGAATTCCTACCAAAGGAACCTGATAATATAGAGTTTGAGCTAAAGGAGGATGAATCAGAATCTACAACAAAAGAAGATCCAGAAGAGGAAGAGCCACAAACTCCAGCTATGAGAATATTTGTTCGAGAAAGAAGGCAACCAAAAAGTTATAGTCCATCCGCTTTTTTTTCAAATTTTTCTTTAACTATAACAGATTATGATCCCCGAATTGTCAAGGAGGCAGTAGATTCAGAGGATGGAAAACTCTATAAGGAGGCCATGGTTGATGAAATGCCATCCTTGCACAAAAATGAGGCATGGGATCTGGTGGAGTTGCCGGCTGGAAGGAAGCCCATAGAGAGAAAATGGGTGTTTAAGAAGAAGATGAATGTAGAAGGCAAGGTGGATAAATACAAAGCTCGATTGGAAGAAAAATTTTATTCCCAAGTGTCAGGAATTGATATTAGTGATATTTTTTCTCATGTTGCCAAGGTTACTTCTATTAGATTACTTTTATATGTTTTTTTTTCCTTTTATTTTGAGGTAGAACAGATGGATGTGAAGGCAACATTTCTTCACATGGATCTGGAAGAGGATATCTACGTGAAGCAACCTGAAGGCTTTATGGTGAAGGGTAAGAAAGAATTGGTATGCAGGTTAAAAAAGTCTTTGTATGGGCTAAAACAGTCACTAAGGTTGTGATATCAGAAATTTGATACCTATATACGGGGACTTGGCTTCACAAGAAACAAAGAGGATCACTGTGTATATTATAAATTAATTAGTGACCGTGTTATTTATTTGGTCTTGTATGTGGATGATATGTTGTTGATTGGAAATTACAAATAAATTATCTAGGATTTGAATACCCAATTGTTCTCCAAATTCGACATGAAGGATATTTGTGTTGCAAACTATATTTTGGGCATGGAAATTAAGAGAGATCAGGCAAAGAGGAAGCTCTGGTTAAACCAGAGGAAGTATGTCGATACAATATTGCAGAGGTTCAATATGCAGGATAGTAAACCGGTGAAGGTTCCTATTCCTGTAGGTGTAAAGCTATCTGTTGAACAGTGACCCAAGACATAAGAAGAAGAGGAGGATATGTCCCGTGTTCCATATACAAGTGCAGTGGGTAGCCTAATGTATGCAATGGTCTCTACTAGACCAGACATTGCACATGCAGTGGGAGTATTGAGCAGGTTTATGTCAAAACCAGGGAAGAAGCATTGGATAGCAGTGAAGTGGGTTTTCATATATTTGTGTGGCACTATTGATTATGGTTTGTGCTACCAGGGAAGACCAGGATTTGGTAGATTTTTGGACATCCATGGTTTTTTTTATGAATATTGGGCTAGAGATCTGGACCAAAGAAGATCTACAAGTGGGTATGTGTTTAGCCTGTTTTTAGGTGCAATCAGTTGGATGAGTAAAAGACAGTCTGTAGTGGCTCTTTCAAATACAGAGGCAGAAAGCATGGCAATCACTCATGCAAGTAAGGAAGCATTTTGGTTGCAGAGATTGTGTTCAAGTATGGGGTTGGTGCAGCGAGCTATAAGGATAGACTATGATAGCCAAAGTGTAATTTTCTTGGCTAAGAACCCTGCTTATCATTCAAAGACAAAGCAAATTGATTTTAAATATCACTTTGTGCGAGATATGGTTGAGGATAAAAGGGTGTTGTTGGTAAAGGTGGACACTTTGAAGAATGTTGTAGATGCATTGACAAATTCTATGAGCACTCAGAAGTTCTCTTGGTGTAGAGAAACAATGGGTGTTGTAGAGCTGGACTAACGACCAGGTCAAGGGAACTATGGTTATGTTCTAATCTAGGGTTAATGGATTTGGATTTATGAATGCTTCAGAATGTATATATGTCTTGCAACACTAAAATTAATATAATGAAAAATCAAGCTGGTAGTCCCGATTTGGGATCCAGGGGAAAATCTTTGTGTATATTTGTTTTATGTTTTATTCTCTCGCTATTGTTTATTTTATGTTTTTAAGATTCGTTTGCAGATATTTTTTGTACAGGGTTAAAACCTACAACTACATTAATCGTAGAGTTATAAATTTTCTCGTCTTTGTTCAATTCATTGATGATCCATAGCTCTATGATTAATTTGTTGGATCATTGATTGCATTGACAATTTTTTTGAGTCATTAGTGGAATGTTGAGTCACAGGGAACCATTTATTGGTAGTTGGAACCCCGTTGATGGAAGCCATTATCCTTCCTTGATTAATTGTGTGTGAAATATTATACAACCATACATCATCCCTCAAAGGAAAAAAAAATTAATACGTACAGTCATTGTTCAATGGTTTCTAGCTAGGAATCCAGTGCATATGGTTAATGCCTCTTGCAATTGGGAGATTGAATATTTAAACAAAGTGATATGTCTTGATTAGTTGGTTGTTTGCACTATATTAATGGGAACACATTGTTGAATATATGCAGAGGTTACTTTTCCTTTTTTCAGTTTTGAATCCGAGGAAATTACAGCAAAGTTTGTTTGAATCTCAAGCACTAAATCTATTGTATCCTCAGTTTCCTTCCAATGTGTTGTTATTAAATCATCCTCCTCCTGAATTATTTCATTTATATTATTATCATAACTAGTTTGTAGCCTTTCCTTGAGTCTAGGAGAAATATTATTTGAAGCATGATCTTCCATAAATCGATGTTGTTTCTTTCTGACAGCAATAAATGCCTCAAACTTTACATCTTCTTTAGATGTCCAGTTTATTTGTTTGTCTGATTTTTCTTCTATACTTACCTTCTGACGTGTTGGGGAAACCTTATGTGCCTTCTCATACCCATATGGATCAAAATAATTCAAAATTGAAAAGGAATTTTGACTTGTACCAAGTCCAGGCTTGAAAAAAAGCATTGCCACCTTGTTTAAGGCATTACGTTAATACATGGGCTCCTGTTTTATTTTAAGTACATGTGTAGTCCTATAACATGTTTGTCCTTCACCTTATCTGCAAATTCAACTCATGTTTAAAGGCATAGCATATATGTCAGAGATAGGAGATGGATTTTGAATGTTGAGTTCTTATTTAATTAACAAGTTTGATTTTATGGGAATTTTTATGGGACTCAACAAGTATTGATGTCTACCCTCTAGTGTCGATTTGGGGTATTTGAGTATTTCTGGGTACTTTTTTCAAATACATCCTTTTTTATTTTGGTATAGGGCTAAGATTGAGAATGAGTGTTGTAATTCAATCCATGAATTCAGAACATCTGTCTCTTGGGCCAGTTCATGTATTGACATTGCATCAATGTAATTTGTTATGTACGGTATTTGGTGTTCATGGATCTTACATTTCCTTGGCTACAGGGTATATGTATAACGTCTCTTGAATTTTGGTTTGGAATTGATTGAGTTTGCAAATTTTGTTAGTTCATTTTCATTTCTTCTTGATTATGCTATGTTTTTTGACATGGTATTCACCCCCAAAAAACAAACAAAAATTAAATTTAACAAGTTTACAATGGAATTAAAATATGAAGGATGTTTTTAAAGAAAATAATAAGAAAAGATGCAATGTATATTGGAATATATTTCTTGATGTTCGCAACTAAGTTATCACTTCTCAAAGGTTATTAAGTTTTTCTCAGTTTGGAAAAACTCTGCCCACCAACAATTTTCCATTATATTATGTGACTTTCAGGTGTTTTGGTCTATGATTTTAATGCAATGGTTAAGAATCTGGATTTACATTGTATTTTGTTGTTTTTACTAATTGACAAACAATTTTTTTTTGTGTTTTTGAAGCATTTAGTATTTCATCAAGCTTGTGGTCAACCTTTGAAATACATTACATCAGCAAATCATGTCTGATGTTTTCTTTGAATTAATTCATATACAAGTGAATATTGAAACTTTTATTAGGGTTTGAGCTTACACAAGGAAATGTGTATATTACAAGTTCCTCCTCCATTGTAGATAAAAATACAAAGGCAATTGTAGTGTCAATTTCTACTATCATCTGTCAAGCATGCCTAAATACATACGTGAACATATTCTAAAATGCACATTGGTAATTGCTTCAACGAGTGGATTTTCATTTCATGCATCACAAAAGGGTGGTAATATTTTTCAAAATTTTAAAGGAATGCATTAAACATCTCCATGTTAAACATGGAAAGATTAAATAATATCACTCTTAAATGTAGGTTGTAGCTTAAGTAAAAGAGACAATTTAATGCCTAGAGATGTGGGTAAGATGTAGGTTTTTGAAAATAGGGGAGCTAAGAATGGTATCAGTTATCATCGAAGGCCTCATTTGGATTTTTTAATCAATGGAACCAATTTTGTGCCTTCTCCACTCCAAACTACACCGACAATTCAAATTTAATCTGTTATCCTAGTTTTCTCTAGTTCACCTTTATGGAGGACTTTACCACAAAACCCGGACCCAAGTTCCTTATATAATGAATACTCCACACTTCAATTTCTCAATCAACTTAGGCTTTAAAATTTTTCTAAAACAAGTTGATCTATTGATATTCTTCACATTTCACTCTGAAAGTTTCTTCTCTTCCAGGTTGCAATTGATATGAGAGGGCAGTATCTATTAGAGATTCTAACTCTACTTTTCCATTCCGTGTTTTATGAGGTTACAAATATGAATGTTTATGCCATATTCATTTTTTAGGGTGTTAAAAGCTCTCAACCTATATGACTATATGTTAATATCCATATAAATATCGTTGTAGCAAATCTATGTTACCTATTTATCTAATGCCATGAGTGCCTAACAGATTTCCACAAAGTAGTTGTGTATTTTGGAAGTTGTTCCCACTTCTAGTATCAATGGTCCATCAATATCATCATTTTGGTGGTATATCGTGAACATGAGGTAGTATGATTTTGATGCTAGGTGAAATTGAAACAAGGTCGAAGAGACATCACTTGTAACCATAGATCCTATGGATTTTTGTTTTAATCTACAGTTTTTGATGTAGGGCATCAACCACAGATCTGTTGTACTATTTTTTGTATTCAAAGTTAATCACTTTCTTTGCATTATATGTGAATGGGCTATGTTTCCTGCACTCTAAAACTTGGATCAACCTTCCAATTTTTTTCCACATTCTTATATAGTGCAATTTTCATATTTTTAATTGCATTGTGTAATTGCCCGCTTTTATACTCTCTTGGTTTGGCCTTTCTTTTGTATTTCTTGATTTATGGATTGAAATTTCTCATATGCATTAGAGATTTGAAAATATTGTCATGGACCTTTGGTATGGTGGATGTTGTTGGATAATTGAATGGATATATTAAACTAGAAACAAGGGTTCTTAAAGTGTTGTCTTAATATTCTAGATAGAAACAAGGGTTCAAAGGAGTTTGTTGAGTGTAGGAAAAAAAACCATATTATTATTCAGATGAAATATTAATCAGATGACATTTTTCACAAAAAAAAACAATAGATAAATGCATTAAAACCCAATAGAACCTAACATATTTTCACTTGAATATTTATAATGTGTTTATTGATAAAAAAAATTGGAACCTTGGAAAATTCCAAAGAATTCCTTGAATATAATCCAATTACTCGAAATATTTAAATGGTTGCCCCATGCTTAAGATAACCAAGCCATTTCCAGCACAAAAAATTCCCCTCTCCATGCAGTTGACCTAAGAGTTGAATAAAATTATTTTAGTATGGTTCTAGTGATAGATATTGGGTATTATTATTAGTCCTTGCGATCGTGTCCATGTTGGAGAGATTGGCCATTGTCTTCTAGTGCACATTCATGCAACTAGACTAATTTCTTGGTTAGTTTTTCCTTGTAAATCCAACCCTTTTTTGATGTGTTGAGGGTGGCACAAACACATACTTTACACCATATATTCGATGGAATCGAATCAAGCTTATGGAATATGTGTTTGGAATCAATTTGCTAAGATTAGTGTTGGAAAATTATTAAATCAAATATGTTATGAGGGGTCAAATTATGTGTAACATTGTTCATTTATTTAGAAGAATTAAATTGTGATTTATTCCCCTTCGATACATGTGATTGTTGTTGTAGACGTTTACTTTGTAACTCCCTTCTTAAATCAAGATTACTGTGAATTTGCATATCTATAAATAAAATGTAAATACATTGTCATGCATGTTTGCAAGTTCTCCTTAATTCACATTTTCCCAAGAAATATGTGTATTAGCAGACAAAAACATAACATTTTTTTAGGTTTTTAATTCCAATTGTATTCACTCCTAATATTTTTAGAAATAAACTCATATTTGTTTCCTTATAGACTATATATACCCAAAATCATTCTAGGCACTAAACACCCTTTCAACCACCCCTAAGCATCTATAAAATATAATTTTCTTCTGTTTTTAGATCATAATAAAATAAATCAGATATGCCCTGAAACTTATCATCATTCCTTGTGCTTTCCATACTAAAATGTTATTATTTCTTATGGATTCACCCTTTGTGCCAAATAACAGGTTGCCAAAAATGTGTGAAGAAACTAACGTGGTGACAATGATTAGCCCTTATTTAGTTCCTCCAGGGTCTTACTCGTGCTTGGTATTACTTCCCAACTTGGAACATATATTACAAAAGCTTATAAGATTGAGTGTATTATGTATGTTGGATGGTTGCTCAAAATAGAACTAGGTGTTCGTGATAGAGGAAGACCAATATTTATTTGTTGGAAGAGCGTTGGAGCCTGTTATTTTAATGCATATATTTTGTTGGAAAAAATCATCTTCATTTTGTGTTGATCTTACCAATCTCTTATGGAAATTTGTAGATAGGAGCAACAGAAATAAATAAATCTAAGGTAATCGATTTTCTGTGAAGACAACTGCACAAGGAGACCCTCATAAGTACTTACTTCTCTGGTAAGTAATTATATGAACCTGATCCATATAAGATATTTTAATGGATGGAAATATTTTTATGGTTAATTAATTATAATATTATTTACAAAGAGATATATGGTTGCAAAAGTGGCCCTAATTTTTTCTTGATAAAGAAAATACTCAATAAGGATTTTTTTTGCACTCAAATAAGGATTTTTTTTCATTAAACCTCATAATACCCTTATTTTGATCACTGTTATAATACTCTTGTGCACTCAACATTGTTGGAGGCACATTTTGGGTAGCGTACTACCTCTAGGAAAAATTTATCTTCGAACCACGAAGTTAATATCAAACGTTAACCTGTACATGCAGTTTCTGTGGAGCGTATATCACATACAAGAGTTGGAGGCCTATTCGAATGAGTTGATATTATGTATATGCACCCAATAGTGTTTTTTGTATTCATGATCAGGTCCTATCCTCCTAAATTGTTCACTGTAAATTCAATTTTTGAATGTGAAAATGACAATTTGTATATTGAATTGGATTTCTGAAGTTGTCATTGGAAATACAAATTTATTTAGTGACTGTTAAGAATAAATGCAAAAGAGTTGAATATATGAACACTGCCAAAAGAGATGGTCAATGAAACCCCAAGAAACCCAAAATATCAAACTAGTAAAGGGTCGAGATGGAACCAAGGAGGAATCCCTAGGCCAACAATGTCATTAACCCTAATCTCTCATATCATCCAATGCTAAAAAGAAGTATGTGATGGGATTTCTAATGTCCACCCACCTAATAAATCTGGTATATCTTCTCATAATGCTTCTTATGACCAAAATCATTTAGAAGGTAAAGATAACAAGTAGTGAACCTAGAATTAACAATGTGTAAAGATCCATCTCTTAGAGCCTATGGTCAAAGGTGAAACATCTTATGAAGGAGTAGGGTAATACATCTATTGTCTTGTATTGTAAACAAAAATTTGAGCGCTAATAAATTCAATATCAATGTTCAAGTATTGGAGCAAAGAGGAAGATCTAGCATGCCAGATAGTTGTGATACTTTGGCTAGCAAGTTTTATAGAGAATTGGATAGCTATAAGGATATATGTTTTGGCTTGAGTGGGAGTCTTCCATGCAACAAATCCTATGCAGCATGGTCATAACATGGAAAATCATGGAAGTGCATAGGGGCCAAAAGTGTTAGATATTCCTTGCATGAATATACTTTGAGAGCATAGTAATGAGTACTCTCTCAAGTAATTCCATATTGTTTCAATTAGGCACATGTTCCAAGATTCACAATTTTAAAAGAGAGAAGGTGTCACTAAGGTATGGAAGAGGAAGATCTAAGCCAAAATATCTTGGAATTTGATTTGGAAACATTTTTTCTATATTTTTTTTTATCCTTCGTATCCTCTACTCCACCTTGAATTTATTGTTGGGACTACAATGAAGGATGGGCCAAACGATACTACTCTAGTGTAAGTGTAGGATGTCACCATTTGTACCTCATCTTATTTATAGGTGAGAGTAGTATTAGATGCCTCCTTCTCAGAAATGTTGAAAACCATATTATTTGATTTTGCAAGGTTGACCTAAAGGCCATAACTATCATAGAATGAGCTCAAAGTGTCTAGATGTTTTTGGAGTCTTGTGATTATGTCAGATAAAAGGACAATTTCATCCACACAACATACTTTTGATGGAAATCCCATAGAGAAGGAAACCACCTGTATCATTTTTAAATGAGATCTTCTAGCTTGTCAATATAAAGTTGAAAGAGTATGGGTGAAAATGGAAATATTCGATTTGATTTGTATGGTGTTGTGTATTCCATTTTTTTCCCATCTTGGTATGGACCTTACCAATAATCATATTATAGAGAGACATAAATATGAAATCCTAAGTTCAATGGAACTACATATTTTCCATATTCAAGTTTTCATGAAACAACTGATTTCATGAAAATTTATGAACTTCAATTTTTTTTTTGTAATTATCCTTTTCCTACTTCAAATTTTGGATCCATTTATGGAATCAATGTCTACAAGATCAACAAGATGAATCGGGAATATTTTTCTCATTGGAGAGATATTAATTCAAGACACTAATAAGTAAACATTCTTTGGATGAGTAGTATCTTCTAGTAAGATGAAATATATTCTCATAAAAATAAATCAGAGTGAACTCTGGAAAATATTGATAAAGCAATCAAAATGGAAAATTCCAGATTTTTTTTGCAGTATAACAAAGAAAAATAACAAGAATTGACTGTGTAATACATGAAACATTTAGATATTCCCAAAAAGCACATATTTTTTTTTGAAACAGAACAACAAATCCAAAAATTCAAGAGCTAATAAGGAGAATTTCGCAATTTTGACCTCAAAAAAAAAATAAAAAGGATCTGAAACCCAAAAGTTCAAACTGGAAAAGGGTCTAGAGGGAACCAAGGAGGAATCCCTAAGCCAACAATGTCATTAACCCTAATATCTCATATCATGAAATGTTGAAAAGAATTATGTGATGAGCTTTCTAATGTCCACCTGCCTAATCAATCTGGTTGATCTTCTCATAATAATTCTTGTCATTAAAATCATTTTGAAGGTAAAAATAATAGGTAGTGAACCTAGAATTAACAATGTGGAAAGATCCATCTCTTAGATCCTATGGTCAAAGGTGAAGCATCTCATGAAGGAGTAGGGAAACACATCTATCGCCTTGTATTGTAAACAAAACTTTGAGCCATAATAAATTCGATATCATTGTTCAAGTATTGGAGAAAAGAGGAAGGTCTAGCATGCCAGTTATTTATGATACTTTAGCTAGAAAGTTGTATAGAGAATTGGATAGTCGTAAGGATATCTTCTTTGTCTTAACTAGGAGTCTTCCATGCAAAAAATCATGTGCAGCATAGTCATAACATGGAAATTCATGGAAGTTCATAGGGGCCAAAAGTGTGAGATATTTTTCCTTGCATGAATATACTCTAAGAGCATAGTAATGAGTACTCTCTCAAGTAGTTCCATCTTGTTTCACTTAGGCACAGGTTCCAATATTCACAATTTTAAAAGAGAGAAGGTGTCTCTAAGGTATGGAAGAGGAAGATCTAAGCCCAAATATCTTGGAAGTCGATTTGAAAACATTTTTTCTATAGTGTTTCTGATCCTTTGCATCCTCTAATCCACCTTGATTTTATTGTTGGGCTTACACTGAAGGATGGGCCAGAGGATACTCCTCCAGTGTAAGTGTAGGATGTCACAATTTCTACCTCCTCTTATTTATATGTGAGAGTAGTATTAGATGACTCCTTCTCAAACATTTTGAAAGCCATAATATTTTATTTTTCAAGGTTGACTTGAAGGCCATAACTATCACAGAATGAGCTAAAAGTTTCTACATGTTTTTGGAGTCCTTTGATTATGTGGGATAAAAGGAAAAATTCATCAACACAACAAATTTCTGATGGAAACACGATAGAGAAGGAAACCACCCGTATCACTTTGAAATGAGATCTTCCAGCTCGTCAATAAAGAGTTGAAATGGTATGGGTGAAAATGGACATCTTTGCTTTGACTTGTATGGTGTTCTATATTCAATTTTTTTTTCGATCTTGGCATGGACCTTGCCAATAATCATCTTATAGAGAGTCATAAATATGAAATCCTAAGTTTAATGGAAGTACATATTTTCCACATTCGATTTTTCATGAAACAATTGATTTCACGAAAATTTCTTAACTTCAATTTTTTTTTTTAATTATCCTTTTCCTACTTCAAATGTTGGAGTCATTTGTGGAATTAGTGTCTACTAGACCAAAAACATGAATCAAGAAGATTTTTCGCATTGGAGAGATATTTATTCAAGGCATTAATAAGTATACATTCTTTGGACCAGCGGGATCTTCTAGTAATATGAAATATATTCTCATAAAAATAAATCAAAGTGAACTCTGGAAAATATTGATAAAGAAATAAAAATGGAAAATTCCATATTTTTTGTAGTTAGTTGTTATATTTAATTCTAATAGAACCCAATGGGTTAGCTCAACTGTTTGTTGCTAATTTTTTTAGTCATTAAATAGTTCCATGCCAACAGACACCTCGTTTGAATCCCATTGTGTTAGGTGCACTAGTCTCTGTGGATGGTTTTACTGGGAGTCTCATCCATGAATGTGGGGAAGCATCCCTTCAGTTTCCCTGTGAGTTTTTCCTTGAAAAAAAGGATTTAGTCCTAACAAATCCACTGCAAAACTTCAAGCAAAGTATTCAAATTTGATTTCTAGTAAATGTAAAAGATTTATTAGTCTAAAAAAAAGTAAAAGGCCTTATAATACCATCACTTGTTTCCAATCACAAAGAGAGGAAGAAGACGTTAAACAGATCCCTTAGTTAATTTAGGAGCTCAAAAGACCATTTCTGGAAATGATAGATTAATATTCAGATATCCTCCTCCGCACTTTTTACACAAAAGCAGGGGTAACATGTAGCCCTAAATAGAATATATCTTCCTTATACAATTTAAGTTTCAAACTTCCATATACAAAAATCAAGAGTTGACTTTAAACACCATAGTATACCTGAAGGTAGTTGTTATGGACCCAACCTAATGACTACTGAAAAAAAATGAAATAGTAGGAAATTAGCCAAATTTTATGATCTCATAAGAGTTCCAAAGAGTTGCTTCCTATTAATGATTAGGAGGTGGAGTTAAGAATCACTTTTATTAGGATGTTCACAATCGAAGAAGACATGATTCTTTGGAAACAAATTCTTTCATTTGGGGAAGTTAATGCACCCTTCAACACATTATAATGTGGATGCAAGGGATAACTACTTAACATAGTACACGTGAACCTAATAGGATGTATGGCGATGGGGATTTGGAGCTTAATCGTCTTGTTTTTTGGGTACTTTTCCATATTGTTTTTTCTTTTGCAGCTGACAAGAACTGGTCCACTTGCAGCCTTATTCACCATATTAAAAGGAACAAACCTTAATTTGGAGAATAGAGAAGAGACTTGTAGCTCATGGTGCCTTACATATTGATTCCTCCATATAATAATACACCTAAGTTTCTAAAGGGACCAACGGTACAATATAATGCTTATTCCTAGGAAGTATACCCAATAGATTAGTAAGGTGGAGAGTTGCAACAAGGATTAGTTGGGGTGTTGTTAAGTGTATTTGAGATGATAAATGAGTCGGTGAGTGAAAATGATGGTGTGCCTAATTATGTTGAATAGTTGTTGCAGTACAATGAAGCAAAATATACTTGACAGGATGGTAGACATCAACCAACAAATAATATAAATTGGAGAAAGCCAAGTCTTGGATTTGGGAAGAATCTCCAAATAATTCCTCTTATAGTTTCTTTGGTGTTGGAATTAATAACAACTTATTTGATGCCACCTGTGGATTCTAATTTTGAGCCACATGTTTTGTACTAGATGCATTTCATACATGCAGAACTGCACGGTTGCACTATATTGTCGAGAATGGAGCTCTGTGACTCTATGCCTTTCTTTGTAGTTGTTTTAATTTTGAGATGCCCTACCCTTTTCTATAAAAGCATTCATATTTTGGTAGAAGGTTTTCTTTATATGTGCACATGCTATATGCAACATTGCAGTTTTGTAATCTAAAGCCCTCAACAATAGAAAGTCCCTATGTCTTATTAGTAAACAAAATATTTAGACTCAATAGGTGTTTTTGTGCCATGATTTGTGAAAACATTAATCTCTCATTGCTTGATAGAAGTGGGAGAGAAAATATTAATCTCTCCTACCATGACAGAATTAGTGGTCAATATCAACACATACAAGAACTTTGCGGTGTAATATTATCAAAATTAATAAAGGTATATGCAAGGGTGTACATTAAGAACCTTGACAAACATCTTGCAACATTGTTTATAGGAAGAAAAAATTATGTTTCTTTTTTCCAAACATGTATGTTAGTATATTACAATTTAATGAATATGTTTTCCATTATCATATATGGTTTTATACTTTATCAAAAAATTCGCCAAGACTTCACAATGTTTTATAACTTGGTAAAAGAATCACCGAGACTTTACAAAGTTTTATTATTTAGTGAAAGATTTGCCAAGATCTTAAAATATTTTATAGTTCAGTGAAATATTCACCATGATTTTACAAGATAATGTAATCTGGTGAGAGATTCACCAAAAAAATTATATATACATATTATATTATTGGTAAAATTGCCTTCCATTTTTCCTATGTATCATGGGGATTCAGCCATTTATTGTACATGTAAATTTAGTGGGGTTCTTAAAAATTTCCCTCGTCGGGCTCCTAGTTATAGAGTCGACTGTACGGGTGTTATTAGACCCGTCTAGAAGCATTACAACTGATATATGTGTGTGTGTGCATACATACATACATACATACATACATACAGATATATATATATATATATATATATATATATATATATATATCTGTGTGTTTGTGTGTGTGTCTGTGTGTGTATATGTATGTATGTATGTATAAAGTACATTGTCACATGGCATTGTGTCATAATCATCTCTTGTATTTTATGCAATATAATATTTTAATCTATATGGATTCTTTTATGTTATCCCATTTATTTTGGATATTTAGTTTATGAACCAAGTTGTTCATGTCAAATTAAGGAAATGAACCTTGTTCATTTCAACTTCTTGCAAGAAGATGCAATCCATGACATGTTACATGAGTTTAATTACATTTAAAAAAATATTCTCTTACTCACTAGCCTTTGTGTGTTGCAAATTGTCTCTCTCTTTAACACAAGCATTGTCATTCAACATTAAGAAGTCTGCTATAAGTCGATCCCACTAATTACTTACCCCATGCATACTCATTGGCCCCTCCTCATACTTGTGAGTTTTGGTTCTCCATTTTTAATGCACCATGCATTCCTAACATAATACAAATTTAATTATCACATATCCTAGACCCATTAGTAGGCATACGCTACATAGACACAATTTTAATAGTAGTTGGTTACCCAAGATTCCCTAAAGAAAGTCCCACTACATTGAGTAGGATCAGTTGGCTTCCAAAGATTTCCACCAAAGAAAGTTCTAGTAGTAGGTGGTTACGCACGACTCTCTTAGCATGTATACACTACATAGCCAAAGTTTGGAGTACTTAATTGACCAATACCTCCTAGAAAAATTCCCATTATCTTGAACTATCCCATATGTAATGCTTAAAATGACCCCATGTATTATATAGGGGGAACCTGTTGATCTATTTTCCTGTTAGGGACAAGAGTCAACCTCCTAGAGAAGTGTTCAAATTATCTCCATGTTTTTATGAAGGCTGTACTCCTCTTTCACACTCTAATTTTAAATGTATTTCCTCATATAAATAAATATAACATTCAAGACTCTATACTAGTGAGTGGAACAAGTGGTTTAAAAGAAAGAAAACTAAATAAAAATGCATTTGAAAAGTAAGATAACCTTATTAATAGAAATACCCAAGTTATTCGCTCACATCCATCTATTCATTCCATGAGAGAAACAAATTTGAAGAAATATACATAGAGAGAAAATGAAAATGATGGCCAAAACATTGTAGAGAGATTTAAATGATTTCATTCATTTAGAACCATAAGAAGAATAGGATAACATCTAGAATATTTTATGCTTAAAAAAAATCATATTTCAAACCAAAAATGACATGAACTCTTGGATTAACTCTCTACGAGAGTCAATAAACAAAAATATTACAAATTAAAGTTTAAGCTTGAATAAAGTGTGTTCCTACAACACTAAATAATGTTCTTGATGCTTAAACGATAAAAGAAATGCATTTTTCTTAAAGGGGTCAAGATGGGGATCTTGTGGACCAAATAAAATAGTGTAGTAACCTTGAGGAAAAAATAAACATAGTTAGAGATCGAATTTATAAATGGACAACAAATATAATAAATCTAGATGATCAAAGATTGAGAAGAAAGAAGGGAAATTTCTATAAAAATAAAAATACACTCACAAAAATTGTAGAGGAATGATGGATGGAATGATTTCTTCTTCAACATTCAAAAGTTGGAGTAAAAAAAACAAATATATATATATATATATATATATATATATATATATATATATATATATATATATATATATATATATATATTGGGCTTTCAAATATTCTTGATGTAACTAAATTTCACAGTTATTCTGGATTAACAATTTTTATTAAGCCAATATTGTATATACTCCTTCATAGGTGCCACTTAATTATCATGCTTTACCCTAAGTGCAAAGAGTTCTTCCTCAATTTCTTTAAAATTTGAGCATAATTGATCAATAGTTTCCAAGTGACCATCATCATCTTTAATGAAAGTAACTAACCACATTTTAATATTATCCTTTAGAAACTCAATGATATTATCAAATGCATTGGCCCATGATCTTCTTATCATGTTGAGATCTTCTTCTACCTGATCTTTAGGTATCAATAGAGAATCTCTTATTAATTATGCCCCTTGAATTCCTTCAACAATGTTAGCCACTTTAAGGAAAGTGTTTCTTTTCTTATCATTGACCTTCACACAACTAGCAATAGAGTCTTTTAGTATGAGTATTCTAGTAGACCATCCCGCTTTTATATTCTTTATCCTATAACTTGACAACAACCCTTGTTGACTAATCTGGAAGTCACTCAAACTTGAAACTCATGTAATAAACATATTACAATCATTTTCAAAAAAAATTGATCATGTTCTAAATATTTATTCAAATATTTAATAAATAATAATACCTCTATGAAAGATTTCTTAATTCTATAGTGATATCGCAAGCTTCCAAAATAAAGTTTAGTTGCATATTGATGTTTTCTACAACATAGGTTCTTACTCTACTAATTAAATTGACTACTTTATTTATCTTCCTAGATGTACTAGTTGTAGTTTGGCGTGTTTAATCAAGATCAATTATGGCTAATGGAGTTTTAAATAGAGGTCTAGCATGTAAATCCTCTTCTAATTTATTTATATTCATCTTTAATATTATATTCTCTAATGATTTCTCTAAAACAAAGTGGACAAGAACATCTTCTATAGTTATGTGTATTAAGAGGATCCATGTAGGTTTGACCACTGAAACATCATCCTATAATCTCCATTTCTTTGTCACCTTTTTATTTTTAACATGATCTTTCTGAATTTGTCATTTTATTCCTACCCTATTGTACTAGGCATTATGCATGGCTAAATATTGCCAGCTCTTCATGGGCCAATTCTTCTACAATTTTCTGACTATTAGCTATCCTCAATGCCACCCAATTGGGTATTGTAGCACTATTCACTTCCATATTAGTATGGCCTTTAGGATTTTGTTAATTCGTTTTTCTATAACTTTTTTTACTTTTTTATTGTCAAAAAATGAGCTTTCTCAATATGAATGTAAGACAACTCACCATCATCATCCCCTCTAGAGCATCTATCATAACGCTCTCCTTTAACCATGTTTATTTTTTGTTTCTTGTGTGTAGAAGAGGAAATCTTACATCCCTGGGATGCAAAGGAAGACTCTACAGTGTTTTTTGATTTCCCTCTTTGCTTTGTCTTAGCTTGATACTATTGAGAATTTGTGTTGATTTTGGTGGCCAAGTATTCATTCATCGTCACTTTTTATTTTGTATTTGGTGTTTCGGGGTGATTATCTCCTATTCCCTTTGCAATTTCAAAAAATAAATTACCATACCTCATATGTGCTAAATGTTCTGAAACTACCCCTTCAGGGTCAAGACCTCTAATAGGTTCAACATCCTTTAAATCGAATGCACTGATATTTTTAGATACTTCGTGTAAGTGAGAAGAATTATTTATAATAACATTAGATATATTAAAGTGTGATGGAATAAATTATTGCTTCTTCTTTTTCCAAAAAGGATAGACCATGAACAATATTTTTTGTAGACTTAAGCAAATATTAGTTACAAACAAACACGGGAAGCAATAAAGAGCTTCTTTCATATCCATGTAGTCTAATATAAGTATGAACCTCCTTGTGTACAAAAAATAATTTTCCTTCGAGGAATTCTTGTGTTTCCTAAGTTATTGATTGATATTTGGCTCTAGTTAGCATATCTCTAAATTTTTTAATGAAATTATCTTAAATAAGGAAAACATGGAAGGGATACTTGTGTTTATGTACAATAGAATACTTGAATTTAATTGGTTCAACTTCAATGTTCACATTATTTTTTAATGGCATACCTTCAAACACATTACAAAAACTATTATCAAAACCAAATAAATAATCATAAAGAAGCTTTGTGTCTTCAGTTAATTGGAAAATTGAAAAAAAATCATTTGATATTACCTCTACCCAACCGTACATGGTTTATTTCTTATAAGAGAAGTATAGAATATGCATAACTGATACATGTATGTGATACTTTGAATCTCATCTCATCATATGTGCAAATAACCAAGAGAAATCCATTGTCGTGAAGGAGACATAAATTTTTGTGAAATTAACATGCATTTGATCATATTGAATCATTAAATCCTTGATGAGTCGCATCAATAGGTATATTTTGAGGTCCATTGTGTTATCCTCCAACCCTTAAAACTCTCATTTTCTCACATTAATTTGAATTTTTAGCCATAATATGCTTAATAAGAATACTAGAGGGTTCTTTTCGTATTGCATGGCCAAATGTGATTAATATGCAGATAAAAGAAGATTTTTTAGAGATATTTACTATGTAGGGGATTGGTGGATACATCTAGAGAAAATATAGGGGGTTTTTCCACTTCATTAACTCTCCAACTCAGATTGAGATCAAATATTCCTCACCAACATCTTGAATTCAGTTGCAGCTGAGGAACTCTAGTGCATGTGAATATCAAAGGGAACCAGATCCACCAATTTCGAGATTTTGGAGGGGATCCTTCCTCCCTTCAAGGGAGTTTACCCTCAACCATTTTTTGTGTAAATAAACCAGCCTAAAGGCTCATTAGGATTCAAATTTTTGTTTAAGATAGGGGTAGACACTGAGAACCTCATGTTTGGTATTGTTATTTTCATCTTTCTTATGATGTATGTGACTTACTTTTTGTCAATGAGAATTTCTTCATTGACCTTCATCTGAGTTAGTTTTGGAGGGTTTAAAACCCTTGGGTTTGGGCCCAAACGAAAGGCTTTAGTCAATATCTTGTATTATTTCCTTTTTCTTGTTCAAGTCGTTTCAATTTGTTTCTTATTTAAGTAGGTATTACATTACAAAAATCGTAGTTGCACGTTTGCAAATCACCTCTCTTGTGGGAAGACTGGTTGGAAGATCTAGAACAAATACCCAAAAACATGTGTTTATGGTTTATTGGAAATTTTCAAGTGTTTTTTTGTCATTATTCTGCATGTTTGGTTCCTACAACTCATAAGTTAGTAGCCTTGATTTGGAAATTAGAAGTTATTTTTTAGGCTAGAATAGATCTTGATAAAATTCAACTCAATTTTTCCATGTTAATTCATTTTGTTATAATATTAATCATTTGATGTTTGTGCTTGATTAGTCTGCGGGGATTTTTTTGACTTTCAGGGGTGGGAACACCCTTCTACATCTGCCTAGACCATCCCATATCTCTCTTGGACACTACACATTGCTTCCAAACTATGCCATTGATAGTGACTCTTACAGGGAAAATGAAGGATACCATGGGCATAAACTTTGGTACGAGATAGGCCTCTGATGGGTTCTAAGCTTGTTTAAGGGGATCCAAAACCCTTCATTCATCCTCCCTCACCTTGATCCGCCCCTCCTCACCTTTAAGATACCATTATTGTCTTCAAAAATCTCTTGTACCCCCGCTTGTAGCAAAACAAGGCCTCTTGTAGCACTTCATGTAACAAACCTATAGCTTTTCTTACTTCAACCAGATTCACTCCAGGATTTTACCCTTGCATTCTAAAATTGAATAATGGACCCCAAGATAAAATTTCATGATCAACGGATATTGTAATATCACTCCAACCCCATCCTTTCCTCATTGAAAACATGAGACAACAAGTATAATTATACTTGCCATTTTTTCCATAGTTGTATTAAAGATTGAATTACTCATTTTTAAGCAAGTTGCATGTAGATAAATGATTAATGAAAATAGGCTATTAATTTGATTAAGTGTGAAAAAATATGTAGAATGGTTTACTGATGTAACTATACTATCCTCTTCCTTTCATGCAATTTCAATTATCATTTACATTTAATGAATGGTATTTTCATTTCTATAGTTAGAATCATGTTCATTTCATTGCAATCATGACATTATTTCATAAGAAATTTTATTTGTAGTTAGTAGAAGTAGTGGTCTCTGAATGCCTTGATCTGATCTAATGATTGAGGGTGACATGAGTAGCACCTAAACTATTGTGCATATATCAATTTCACCTTTAATTTTGTACAAACCTTGGGTTGATCATTTAAGTTGAGAAGCCTTGGAATTGCAACATCCTTCATGCAATACCAGAGCTCGTCACTCTTTGGCATTTTTTTCGAGGAGTTGTCTAAGTATGTGTTGTTTCTACTCAAGAGTTACTTGTTTTTCTGTTTTACATCAGTCTTATTGATTGGAAAGTTTCAGAAGAAAAAAAAACACAAGAAAAGAAAATTTTAAAAACACAGAGTTAGTTCTTTCAAGCCATGTAGGAGTAGGGATAGTCAAGGGAAATTATTACCAAAAACCCCCACCCCCTCAATAAGTCAACCTTCATTCTTCTTAGACGATTGTGCACTTCCTTGTCTGACTACAGGGGAGCAACTTGAAACTTTTAAGGAACCCATAGGGGAAGAAGAACTTATCTCACCTACCCAAACCATGGTTGAGAACAAGAATAATGATATTTTCCCTATCAGAGAAACCAATGGAGAGGCCAGAATGAAGAATATAAGCCCTATTTTCTTTCCACATTTCCATGGCCTAACCTCTAAGGAACCTAACACCTTCGTGTTTGAGTTTGTTGTTGTCTGTAGGACTTATTATTATGCCTATGACTAACCGAAGTTGAAGTTGTTTCCATCTACCCTCAAAGATGAAGCCTTTTGTTGGTTTATGAGTCTAACTGGAGACATCATCACTACCTGGGACCAAATGCAATAAGCCTTCAATGAAAAATACAGGGATTACTGTAGGACCAAAGAAACAAAGGAGGAAATCTTTGGGATGACCCTTGGGCCTAATGAATCCTTAAAGGACTATGAGGAAATATTTCAACTATGTTATAGCATAGCTACCTATTCCTTTGATCCTAAGTCGCTCAAGCTAGTTCTTCTCCGAGGGATCAGGGAGGATGTAATGGAAACCCTCAACATGATGTTTGGAGGAGATATCTATCAATTTCCTTATCATGACATAAAAACTATATTCAGGAATCACTCTAGGGCTACTAGGAAAAAGGGTAGGTCTAGCTAAGGCTTGGTCAGTTTGTCCCCCTCTACAACATATGTCAAACAAGAGATAGGAAGTATGTTGGATTATTTTAAGAGTGAAATTTTTCATACTTTTTCCCTGAAAATGGATACTATGCAAATCAAAAGTAAGCAAGAGGAAGTATAAAGGGCACTAGCTATCTTCTGCCCTAGATGTACTAAGATACACCCTAGGAATGAGTACCCCATGAATGTCATAGAAGTCTTCTCTATCTGTGAAGAGAACCATGCAACATACAAATGTCCTTCTCTTCTAGGTTTTAAGGTTGTATACCAAGGGGTAGAGGGTGGTTTAGAGCAACTCTACTTCATTAATGAAAGAAGGCCTCAATGCCCTCGGCTATATCAATAGGGCATGCAAGGTTCACGCTATCCTCATTACAATCCAAATTAGAATTCACTTTTCCATCCTTGATACCGTTCCACTCATCTGTCATGTACCACACCTCCTCCTTGGAATTATACTCCTCAATACCATCCTCATCCTATTCACCCTCCTTTCTAGCCATATCCATCCCAACCTTCCCAATGGGGCAACCCCTCACAAGGTTATAGGCCTCAGAAAACCAAACCTCCTAGTCTGCGGCCTCCACCTAAACCTCAACCATAGCTCCCTCACCACACCCCACCTAAGAAACATCAAATGCATGCTCAACCCAATATAAACCCGAATAATAATAAGGCACAATAGGTCTAAAGTGGGGAGACATCCTATCCTGCTTATGTTGTGGAAATCCAAGAGATAAACCTTCGGTCTCAGAAGGTGCTCCTAGATAATCAACCACCTTCCCCACCTAAATATATTGAATAAGAGAAGGAATATTGTACCCCCCAAGCCAATTAACCTCCTTATCCTCAAAGGTTGGTCCACCATAAATAGCACACCCTAGAAGAGGTTGAAATTCTGGGAGAATTGAGGAATTTTTGTGTCAAGTTACCCCTTCTACAGGTCGTCAAATATGTTCCAATTTACAACAAGATTATTAAGGAAGAATATTTCAAAAGGCCTAGAAGAAGAAGAATATATACCCCCACTATCAATGTTGTGGATATCTATCTGATCTGATACTTGGAAGGTTAATCTCCCCAAAGTACTTGGATCCTGGTAGCCCAATAGCGGATGTACGCATTGATGGGATTATGGTGCCTAATACCTTGATTTACCTTGGAATTGCAATCAATATGATGACCATGGAAACCATGATGAATCTCAACCTCCAAGGGGCCTTGAGGAAGACCACTACAGTGTTGCATCTTGCAGAGAGATCCAGGGTAACTCCTAAGGGAGTTATTGAGGATGTCATGGTATCCATTGATTCCTGGGAGTACCCCATTGTTTTCCTAGTCATCTAGCCTAAAACCAAGTTTAATGGACATCCTCTCATTCTAGGAAGACCTTGGTTGGCCATTGTTTATTCCTACATTAGTTGTAGGGTTGGGAACATGACCTGGTAATATTGGGCATGTATCAAAACATCTTGTGTTGTATCCTCCTGATCAACCTTCTATTGAGCATGATTTTCCCTTATGGTTAGAGGATGAGAAAGAGGAAGAATTTTATCAAACATACCTCTAGCTAGTTTGCACTCTAGATACTGTTATAGGGGGGGAAGCTTGATGAAGATGATCATATTGACCATGTCTTATAGAATTAACCCCCCACTTCCATGCTAGTTGATGGACTGATGAAATAATCTGAGAGTAATCCTTGGAATGGCTTGTTCTCTGCAGACTCCAACCTAGAACATGTCAAGGTTGTGGAGATTGTCCCATCCATAACTCTAAATATCAACCACTCTCTCTCATTAGACTAGGAAGAACAATTATGTAGTGTTTTTAGGAAGCACCTGGATGCTTTTTCTTAGGATTATAAGGAGATTAATGGCGTTCATCCCTAATTTTGTACTCATCATATCTATATCAATTAGGAATGAAAGAATGTGTGCCAA
This sequence comes from Pinus albicaulis, assembly GCA_034641835.2. Taxonomy (NCBI): domain Eukaryota; kingdom Viridiplantae; phylum Streptophyta; class Pinopsida; order Pinales; family Pinaceae; genus Pinus; species Pinus albicaulis. The sequence goes on along the minus strand of JAXQQM020075058.1, from coordinate 71,318 downwards.
CCCTAGAGAAGGATGAACCCATCTCTTAAGGACGATGTGAAAGAGGAATTAAAAAATATACTAGATGTAGGGTTCGTATATCCCATTTTATATAGTGAGTGGGTGTCCCCTCTCATTTTAGTCCCAAATAAAAATGGGAAGAGGAGGATCTTTGTTGACTACTGAAAACTTAATAAGGCTATAAATAAGGACCATTTCCCTTTTCCCTTCATTGACCAAGTCCTATATGGACTTGTAAGGAATAAATTATTCTCCTTCCTGGATGGATTTAGTGGGTACAACCAAATAAAGATCATCCCTTAAGACCAATATAAGACCGCATTCACATGCCCTTCGGGTACCTTTGCCTATAGGGTCCTTCCAATCGGTTTGTGCAATGCCCCTTCTAACTTCCAAAGGTTATTTCTAAGCTGTATCTTTGCTAACTTTGTTCATGACACTGTTGAGATATACATGGACAACTTCACTCTTTATGGATGTGAATTCCATGAATCTCTTTCTAATTTGTGCAAAGTCTTAAAGAAATGCATTGAAATGAATCTTTCATTGAGTCCTAATAAATGTGATTTTTTTATGAATGCAGAGATTTTCCTTGGTCATTCCATATCCAAGGAGGGGATACAGGTTGACCCAAAAAATATTTCCATCATTAAAATGGTCCCTATCCCTAAAAAGAAAGTGATATCCAGATATTTCTTGGATTAGTTGGTTGTTATAGAAGATTCATTAAAGACTTTAGTAAATTGGCTTCACCTTTATTCAAATTACTAACTAAATATTCACACTTTTTTTGGAGAAACAACTGTCAAGATGCTTTCGAAGTGATAAAAGAAAAGCTGACCATTGCACCCATCCTTAGAGATCCCAAATGGGCATTATATTTCCATATACACACATATGCATCAGATAAAGTTGTAGGGGTTGCCTTAGGACAAGTGGAAAACAAATTACCTTATGTTATCTATTTCATCAATAAGGACTTGTCTAAAGTTGAGTTAAACTATATAGTCACTGAAGAGGAACTTATGGATATGGTACATTCCTTGAACAAGTTTAGGCATTACATCACTAGTCATCAAACTTTTGTTCACACTAATCATGCGACCATTAATAATTTAATGAATAAACCTGATGTGAATTCTAGGATAGTTATATGGTTGTTATTATTTTGGAAATTTGATTTGACTATTATTGACAAACTAGGGAAAGAGAATGTGGTTGCAAATTTCTTGCCAAGACTAACCTTGCCTGTAGAAAAGGAAGAAATGGTAAATGATAAACTTCCAGATGAACATGTATTTTCCATCTCGATGCTTTCTCCTTGGTTTGCTGATATAGCCAAATACTTGGTTGTTGGGAGGTTCCCTCCTAATCTATCCTCCAATGAGAAAAGAAATATTGTTAGGAAAATTGCCCCATTCACTTGGATTGGGAGGAATATTTTCAAAGCCAAATCATATCCTAAGGATAAGTGTGAGGGAAGAGGAGGTCTCTAACATCCTCTCAGCATGCCATGATGGACCTTGTGGAGGACACTTTGCTGCTAAAAGGACGTCCTTCAAAGTTATACAAGCAAGGTACTACTGGCCCACTTTACATCAAGATGCAAGGAGATATACCACCAGGTGCGATTAGTGCCAAAGGATGAGTAAGCCCACACCTAAGGATGAAATTCCCTTACAACCTCAAGTAACTCTAGAGACATTTGAGAAGTGGGGCATGGATTGCAATGGGCCCATTGATCCCCCATCAAGATAGAAGAAGTATATCATTATGTGTACTTATTACTTGACTAAATGGGTTTAAAAAATGGCATTTAAGGTAGAAATTGAGAATAAGTTCGTTGATTTTCTGAGGGAGAACACATTATACAAGTTTGGTTTTCCAAGAGAGTTGGTCATTGATAAAGGAACACAATTAACATCAAATCTGATCCAATATCTCATGAGACAACACCACATCAAGAACAGGACATCCATTTCCTATCACCCTCAGGAAAATGGGCAAGTGGAAGTCACAAACAAACATTGGATAACATTTTGCCCAAGGTTTTTAGTAGCAATAGAAAAGATTGGATAGATATACTTGTCGAATCCACTTGGACCTAAAACACCACTTGCAAGACCACCACTATATTTACTCCTTTCGAACTAGTCTATGGGAAGAAGGTCATGTTGTCCATTGAATTTGAATACAATACCTTAAGTATGGCAGCTCAATTATACGTGGAACTCACTGAAGCATACAAGAGAGGTTTCTCCAACTCAATGGTTTAGATGAATTCAAGCTGCAAGCTCTCCTACACACTAAGCTAATCCATCTACAGAAGAATATTTTGCATGAAAAACACATTAGGGAAAAGAATTTTTATGAAGGTGATTGGGCCCTACTGTATGATTATAGATTCAAGGATTTCAAGGGAAATTTAATGACAATATGGAAGGGAAACAAATAATTCTCTTTCTAGGAAACAAGGAGCAAGAGGTGGTTGCCACATTGACCACACTTGGAACATAAGTCAAGCCCAAAATAAGGCGGCCAAGGCAAGGCCCCTTGTACTTTAAAACAAGGAAGAGCACCAAGATAAGGCAAGGGAAGTCTCGGCCTCCCTTAAATTCCCTATCACCATTAATGAATTAGCATGCAAAAAGGAATATTTGGGACCTAGTGAAGGGAAGATTGAAGAAGTTACCTCTCCTAAAGACAAGAGTAGAGCACCTATGCCACCCATAGGGAGGCCACCCACTATATCAGTCACATCCAAGAGGCTCAAAGAACAAGCTTCCCTGCTGCAGGAGAAAACAAAGGATCTACAAGATAAAACAAAGGAGCTATAGGAGAAACAGGGGCTACTACAAGAGAAACACAGGTTGTTATAGGAGAAACGGGGGATATTTCAAGAGAAACAAAGGTTGCTACAGGGGAAACAGAATATGCTACAGGAATAATAATCCACATAAAAAGGAAAGGAGGAAGGTCTCCAAGAACTCCAAGATCCTGATCCACAAACTAACCTTGAATATTATTATAAATTTGTTGAAGGAGGTAGGATTATACCTGAGAAAAAAAACTTATACCACTCTTCTTTGATTTTTAAGAGGAAAGAGGTCGAACTCATATATGGATGCAAATTGCAACGTCAAAAATGGTATAATATATGGCCCTCATGGAGGAAAGATTGAATGAAATGAGCATGGAACTAAACAACTTAAGGCTGAGGGGGTTAGTCATGGAGCAGCTACACACAGAGAATAAAATGCTAAGAGAGCAGCTGCAAGAAAAATAGGTACAACTTTCCACCATGGAAAGTTTATCCATGGAATCCATACAAAGTAGGAAACCTTCCAAATCCTATGCCATATTCCTCAAGGAGTAGTGGCTACAATTTCAGATAAAGACATTAGGACAGTATGGCTCTTTACCTTTCCAAGACTATATAAAGTTCATTGAATTTTGCAAAAGGGAAAGTATTGAGGATAGAGCCAAAGTGGTTGAGTCTTAAATGCACAATATGATCCTCACAAACATGAAATTTTGGGACCCCAACTCAATATTGGGGGACATGAAGCTAATGGCATTAGCCTCTTGGTTGACCCATGAGGAAACGAGAGTTGAATAAGTGAAGAGGGTGATGGCAAAAGAAGAGAGGGAGCCCTTATACATCATAGTAGAATTGGTGAGCCCCAAGGTGGTCATTAGTAACCACCACCTCATCTCCACTAATTTTGAATTTTCACCTAGGTATATATATCATCCCAATAAAAAATTGTCCTCCATTTTGAGGACATCTTTAGGATGTTTGGGACCGAAATTTTGCAGGCTTTCCAAAGAAGATGGCATGCCCTACCTCACATTTTTCAAATCATAGAGTATCACTCTCCAAAAATACTGAGGAATTCCTTAGAGAGAACCCCACTATACAAAATAACCATGCAAATATTTATGATCAAGTGGATAGGAATAAAACTCAGTCCTCCCTTACTATTGGGCCTACAGGAGAGAAGAAACTAGGCAAAAGAACAAAAGAAATGGACAAACATAGAATAAAATGCAGGTTTCTATCTGTAGGAAGGAACATCATATGATATGCCTTGGGATGTGAGAGAGGCCACTAGGACCATGAATGAACTTCATATCAATGACTAAGTTTCTTAAAGGATGTGAAACACCTTCAGCGGGGGTGATGATGGGTCCCATAAATAGGTATATTTTGATGTCCATTGTGTTATCCCCCGTCCCTTAAAACTCTCCATTTCTCACGTTAATTCACATTGATAGCCATAATATGCTTAGTAAGAAGACCAGAGGGTGTATGTAATATTTCATGGCCTAAAGTGATTGATATGCAGGTAAAAGAAGCTTTTTTGGATATATTTACTATGCAGGGGCTTGGTGGAGACATCCAGAGAGAATATAGGAGGATTTTTCACTTCACTAACTCTCCAACTTGGCATGAGATCAAATATTCCTTACCAACAGCTCGAATTCACTAGCAATCGAGGAACTCTAGTGCATGTAAAGATCAAAGGGAACTAGATCCACCAATTTATAGATTTTGGAGGGGATCCTTCCTCCTTTCTAGGTAACTTCCCCTCAGCAAATTTTTGTATAAATAAACCTGCCTAAAGGCTCATTAGGATTTTTATTTTTTTTTAAAGATAAGGGTAGCTACTGAGAACCTCATGCTTGGTACTGTTATTTTCATCTTTCATGTGATGTATGTGACTCTTATTTTCTAACAATGAGAATTTCACCATTGACCTACATCTGAGTTAGTTTTGAAGGGTTGAAACCCTTAGGTTTGGGCCCAACCTAGAGGCTTTAGTCCCTCTATTGTATTATTTTTTTTTCTTGTTCAATTCATTGCAATTATTTTCTTGTTTAAGTATGGATTACATTACAAAAATTGTAGCTGCAGATTTTCCTATCACCTCTCTTGTGGGAAGAGTGGTTGGAAGATCTAAAAAAACTACCTAAAACCATGTGTTTAAGATTTTTTGGATATTTCTAAGTGTTGGTTTGTAATTATTCTACATGCTTGGTTCCTACAATTCAAAAGTTAGTAGCATTTATTTTTGAATTAGAAGTTGTGTTGTAGGGTAGAATAGATCTTAATAAAATTCAACTCATATTTTCCATGTTAATTCATTTTGTTGTATTATTGATCATTTGATGCATGTGACTGATTAGTCTACAGGGATTGTGTTGAATTTTAGGGGTGAGAACACCCTTATACATCCACCTATACCATCCAATCTCTCTTTTTTATACTTCACATTGCTTCCAAACTCTGCCATCGAGATCACTCTTCCAAGGAAAATGAAGGACACCATGGGAATAAACTTTAGTGCAAGATAGGCCTCCGATGGGTACTGAGCTTTGCTAAGGGGCTCCCGCACCCTTTATTTACATTCCCTCACCTTGATCCACCATTCCTCACCTTCAAGATACCATTATTATCCTCAAAAATCTCTCGGACCCCCTCTTGTAGCAAAATAGGCCCTCCTATAGCACTTCTTGTAGTAAACCTATAGCTTTTCTTACTTTAACCATATTATCTCTAGACTTTGACCCTTGAATTATAAAATTGAATAATGGCCCCCAAGCTCTAATTTCATGATCAAGGAAGACTCTAAGACCACTCCAACCCAATAATTTCCTCACTACAAACATAAGACAACAAGTAGAATTAGACTTGGAATTTTTTCCATAATTGTGTTAAAGATTGAATTCCTCATTTTTAAGCAAGTTGCAAGTAGATAAATGGTTCATGAAAATAGGTTATTAATTTTATTAAGTGTTCAAATAGATGTATCATGGTTTACTCCTGCAACTAGACTAGCCTCTTCCTTTCATGCAATTTCAATTTGCATTTACATTTAACGAATGGAATTTTCATTTTTGTAGTTAGCATCATGTTCATTCCCTTTCAACCATGATATGATTTGATAAGAAATTTTCTTTTTAGTTAGTAGAAGGAGTGGTCTCTGAATGCCTTGATCTAATCTACTAACTGAAGTTGACATGAGTAGAACCTAACCTGTTGTGCATATAGAATTGTCACCTCTAAGTTTGTATTAACCATGGCTTGATAATTTAAGTTGATAAGCCTTGGTAGTTGCAACATACTTGGTGCAATACCAGAGCTCATCAATCCTTCATTATTAAAACAACCACTTTGAGATTCCAAGAAAATAATATGACCCAAGAAGCTTGAGGTATTTGTTTGGGTTATTCAACCATAATATCTATCTAACCACCTTTGGTGTGAGAAGGATCAAGTTATTCCCTTAAACAACAACTTGAATTCTTTGGTATTCGTATCAAATCATTCATCACACGAGGAGAATAGTTCTCTAAAATAAAATGATTTTGGGACACATCCAAAATTTTCCAAACTAGTAGCTGAGACTTGGTTCTTTGACTTATGGTCTAAAGTTCAATTTGAAAACTAGTGATACGTTGTCATCTAGTGAAAGTTATCATCCTGGTAGGAAAGATAATTAATATTATCCACAAAAAAATCTCCTTTCTTCCTTTTGGTTTCCATTCTTCTTATCCTTCCAATGTGCTTTTATATATGTGGCACTTATAGTCCTCTATTACAGAGCTCTTATTTGTTTAAAGGTTTATTTCATGAATGATATTCACCTAAACATTTTTTCATCATGTACCATCTTCTTTGGGACATGGGAAAATCATAATTGGAAGTTCATTGATAAAGAGATATATTTTATGGAAATACAAATTAAATTTATTCACCTTACAATGATTTCCACCATACCTTGAATGTAAGGTTTCTTAAATTCATCTTTAGTTTCCCTTAAAAGGTGTGCAAGGCATACTTCCATGAATTTCATTAATTTTAACTCATGTGAAGAGATATCACGCTTACAGAACTAAACAATGATTCTTGGGTATGTGTTATCTTATTTGCATGATTATCCTCACTAATGTGTGATGTACAGTAGGGTGTGTAGTATCCCCCCTTGTTGGGGTCCCCCCCCCCCCCTGTACAAAGGTTCGAAGGTAGTTCCCTTGAAAAAATTTGGGCAGTTTTTAACACCAATTTTTGGCAGTTTTGAACACATGGTTTTGTGGTGCATGGAGGTTTTTCCCATATTTTTTTAGTTTAGGTTAAGGAACTATGGTTTATTATAGTCCATATTAAATGGATTTTTGGTTCATATATGGTGTGGGATATATATCTTGTATTGTAACATTTTACATCAAAATGTATATTGAAAAATATTACTAGTTTTCTTGGTTTTAGGTTTCCAAGATAAAATATATGTGTTCATTTTTGTGTTTTCCATCCAATATTTTTTGTTTTAGTAAGAATATACTTGTAATAATTAATTGTATAATGTTAAAACATATATTTGGTATCTGAGTAGTGTTGGCTTCAAGTTGATGACTTTGTGGTTAAGGGGTGTAGCTCGGGCATATGGTAGACCCTCTTACAATGAGATATATATAGGGCAGTGATTCTTGTGATGAAAAGGAAATGAAAATAAATTCAACGATAGAGATCAAGAAATTCAATAGGAATATTTTTTTATTTTTGGAAGCTCAAAACGGAAGATTTCTTGTGGACAAAGATTAGTGGATCATTGTGAATCTGGGAAATACATCAACAATATGATTATGTCCCTCATATTCATTATTACTGAATGACTCAAGGGAAGCTACAACAAAGGCTTTGTTGGACAAGTTAGAGGCTTTGTATTATTCTAAGTCCCTAGTGAAAAATTTGTTCCTATAGAAAAGGTTGTATAACCTCAGGATGAAGGATGGAGACTCAGTGGTAGAGCATCTAAACTCCTTCAATACTATGGTAAGTAAAATATTATCTATTGATATTAAGATTTCATATGAGGATATGTGCATCATTTTTTATGTCCTCTACCAATGTCATAGGATAGTCTCGTTGTTTCCAGAGATAGTAATTCAACTACTTTAAGATCAAATGAAATAGTCTCATATTTGTTATCAGAGAAAATGAGATGAATAAACATGGAAAGATAGAATGGAAATGCCTTCTCTGTAATAGGATGCTCCCATAGTATAAATAAAATTAATTCCTTAATTGGGAGATCTACATTTCCAGCAAAGTTTGTAAATGTATGTTGGAGATGTGGAAAAGAAGGGCATTCTAAGCAATATTTTTGATCCAAAATTGTCGAGAAAGAGAAAGGATCTAAAGATGCTCCTTTTGTGGAAGGAAAAGCCTCCTCGGATTAAGGGGGGGATGTGTACTTGGCTTATTCAAGTACACATGTAAAGCATGAATCTTGGTTGTTCAAATTAGGTGTATCTTTTCATATAAATCCTAACAAGGAGTGGTTTTGTGAGTATGAAATATCTGATGGTGATGATGTTTTCAGTTGGAGATGACTCAACAGCCATAATAATAGGATGAGAAAAATTAAAATAAAATATCATGGGTGGAAGGATTATAACACTCCCGATGTATTTCACATTCTAGGATTGGCCAAAAAATTGATTTATATAAGCAATATGAGTGATGCAAGTGTAAAAAGAATGTTTTAAAAATTATACCTACAAGATGGTTTGAGGAGAACTAATTATATTGGAACTATATATAAGTTTTTAGGAATCACTATTAGTGATGGTTACAACAATTATGTTCTTCCTAAGAGTGGAGCTAAAGAAGGAAAAACTCTTGTGGTCTCTAGATAAAATAATATGTTATGGAATCAAAGACTAGGACATATTGGAGAAAAGGGTCTTCAAGTACTGCATGGTAATAGTATGGCAGAAGGTATGTTTAATTTCTCCTTGTATTTTTATTTCTGTGAAAAATGTTTATATGGGAATTAGAATCAAGTAAGACTATCCTCTAGTTCTACAAGGTTAGAGGGAATATTAAATGTGGTGCACAACGATGTGTTTGGACATGTATCGGTTTGATCACTGGGTAAATCTGCATACTATGTCTTATTTGTCGATGACTTATTGAGGAATGCATAGATTTATTTCCTTAGGAAGAAATTTGAATTCTTTGAGAAATTCAAAGAGTTTAAGGTTCTTGTGGAAAATCAAACAGAGAAGAAAATTAAGGTTTTGAGGATATATAATGGTGGAGAATTTTGTGGGAATGAATTCGAAGAATTGTATAAAAGTATAATACAATATGTAAGACAACTCTATAAACACCTCAACAAAATGGAGTTACAAAAAGGATGAATAGGATGTTTATGGAGAAAGCAAGGAGCATGCTCATTGGTGTTGAGTTAAGATAGGAGTTTTGGACAGAGGTAGTGGACATTGTGTGTTATTTGGTAAATAGATCACTCTCATCATTGTTGGTTGACAAGGCTCCACATGAGGTATTGACTAGTAATAAACCTTCTCTTAAACATCTTAGGGTATTTGGTTGTGATGCTTATGTGCATGTTCTAAAGGAGAATAAGGGTAAGTTGGATAAGAAAGTTGAAAAGTGTATCATTATTGGATATAAATATGTTCTGAAAGGTTATAATATTTGCAACCCATAAATTAATAAGGTTGTGTAAAGTAGAGATGTGGTATTTCTATAAATAAAACTTATTTTATCAAATAAGAAGTCCTTCCATGGGAGAAAGAACTAGAAAATATGTATTTTGAATGGGAGGATGATGAATCTGAATCTACAAAAAAATGAGAACAAGAAAAAGAACATGAATCGTAGACTACGACACTTAGGAGATCATTTAGGGAAAGAAGGAAACCATAAAGGTATACTCCATCATTATTTCCATTCAAATTTTTATTTGTTTTTTTTTTTCCAGAGAAAAAAATTTGCAACTTTCATTATGTAAACTAAGAGAGATTACATATGTATATGTTGAAACATTCATGTGGCCTTTAGCAAAATCATATGAATAGTTCAATAATGAAAAACTATCATTGTTGTTCATAAAAATCTCCCATATTACAAATATGGTGTTAAAGTATAACACCTCGTACTGAAGATGATCCTAGAATTGTTTATTACAGATGATGATCCTAGAATTGTTAGGGAGGTAGTGAATTCAAGGGATGGAAAACTCTAGAAAAAGGTCATTGTTGGAGAACTAGTAGCCTTGGACAAGAATGAGCCTTGGGATCTTGGGGAGTTTCATGCTAGAATAAATATTGTTGGAAGCAAATGGTTTTTTAAGAAGAAGTTGGATGCAGAAGGCAAGGTGGAGATATACAATGGTAAATTAGTAGCAAAGGGTTATTCCTAGGTAGAGGGAATTGACTTTGGTGATTATTTTTTCTCTTGTTCCTAAGTGAACTTATATTTAATTTCCTTTAATTTTTGTTATTTATTTTTAACTCTAAATAGAATAGATGGACATGTAGACAACACTCCTACATGGGGATCTAGAAGAATAAATCTACATGAAGTAGCAATAAGGCTTTGTTGTGAAAGGAAAGAAAGAGTTAGTATGCAAGCTAAAAATGTCCCTATATGCGTTAAATCAATCACCAAGGATGTGGTGTCAAAAAATTACCCTTATATATTGGGACTTGGCTTCACAAAGATCATAACATACCAATACATGTATTTAAACTTAGTTTTTGATCAAGTCATTTGTTTGGTGTTGTATGTGGATGATATGTTACTAATTGGAAATGACAAGGAAATCATATAAGAAGTGAAAACTTATTTTTACTCTAAATTTTACATGAAGGACCTTGATGCTACGAATTTTATCAAAACATGAAACGCTGGTTAAGTCAGAGGAGGTATCTAGAGGCAATATTGTAGATATTTTATATGTAATAATGTAAATTGGTAAAGGTGCTTATTCTTGTAGGTGTAAATTTATATGTACATCAATGTCCCAAGACATAGGGAGAGGAAGAGTAAATGTCCCAAGTTCCATATGCCAGTGTGATTGGAAGCTCGATGTATGTAATGACCTATAGTATAGACCAAAAATTGCACATGAAATGCAAGTATTGAGTTGGTATATTTCAAAAATAGGGAAGGAGCATTGGATAATAGTAAAGAGGGTTTTAAGGTATTTGTGTTACACTATTTTCTATGGCTTATGTTACGAAGGAAGACCAAGATTTGATAGAGTGTTGTACATACATGATTCTGTCGACGCAAACTGGGCTAGAGGTTTGGATGAAATAACATCTACAAGTAGGTATGTTCTTAACATATTTGGAGGAGCAATCAGTTGGATGAGTAAATGAAAATTTTTGTTGGAACTATCAATAACAGAATTTGAGTACATGGCAACGACTCATGTAAGGATGCAGTATAGTTACGTAGATTATAGGTATTAGATTGATACAACAAATTGTAAGGATAGATTGTGGCAGTTGAAGTGCAATATTATTGGCAAAGAACCCAACTTATCTTTGAATAAAAATCATATTGATGTGTAGTATCACTTCATGAGACATATGATTAAAGACAAGAAGGTGTTGCTAGAAAAAGGAGTCGCTTTGAATAATGTTGTAAATTCATTAACAAAATCGGTGAGCACTGAGAAGTTCTCTTGGTGTAGAGAAAAAATGGGTATTATTACCCTATATTATTGATCATGTACTCTTATGATCCATTTTCTGCAAATAATACAACAAGTGGGAGAATGTTGGGTATTTTTTATATTATTTGTACAACTATCCCCATGCATTGTACAATACACAATAGGGGGGTTCATGGACAACGCCCCCAAAATAAAATAAAATAAATTGGGGTGGTCTTTGTGTCTATTTTTTGTATTTTTTAGCACAATGTTTTGCTAAAAGTGGTTTTGTGGTATATGGTGGTTTTTCCCATGGTTTTGTAGTTTGGTTTAACGAAATACAATGCTATTCTAATACAGGGTAAATGGACTAGTGATTCATGGATTTTGTGGGATATTCATGTTGTATTATAATGTTGTATAGAAGAATATATATTGAAAAATCATGTTGGATTTCCAAATTTTATGTTTCCAGGATAAAATATCTATGTTTATGTCTAAGTTTTCCATTGAATATTTTCTATTTTATTAAGAATTTGTTTGTAGAAATTAATTTCTTAAGGTCAAAACAGACAATGATAAGGTGTATTAATATTTATTGTGCAAAGTGCAGAAGTTGGGGTGTGGAAAGAAAAGGTACATGCTTATTATGGATATAAATGAAAATTTTCCTAAGTATGAAGAGTAATGCGGAGATAAGTAATGTGTAGAGTGTAGAAGGTTATCTCAGGGATATGGATCTCCACGCAAGTATAGAGAATTTGACTAAGCATGAAACAAATATAACTAGGTCAAGATGAAGTGAAGCATGGGCGGTTTTATGGATTAATACATAATGGAAGGGAATAAAGGAGGCTTATTGCAAAAGGAAAAAATAGATAGTATGGGTGAGGCATGAAAATGGATCAAAAAAACATAGACCTTAGCATTTACAAATCCAAAAGAATGTATTGAATGGTGCAATGCCCCAAGGAAGTGTTAGTGAATTTGAAACTCAAGAAACACATATGTAGGGCCATTCTCACTAGTCCCACACCTTTTCTCTTATCCAATGGTAGTTTCATAGTCAGGGATTGAGCACTATATGGATTATATTTGAGTGACATTTATTAAACACCTCTTACTTACCCATGGCCCTCACTTCATACTTGTGATCTTCCACTTAACATCTATGTTGGACAAATGTAATGTTAACGTAATACTCACTGAAGTATAATGAATCTTAAACCCATTGACATACAATATAAATTTTAGGAGTATTGGGTTCATAAATCCTTCTTAGAGTAAGTCCATTTGTGTTAACTTATACCACATGAAAGGCTTGAAAGGAAACCATTTTTTCCATAAGGTGTAAAAAAACACCTCAAGATTTGTAAATTTAAAAACATGGGTTAGGAGGTGTACTTCCCTTATGGAAGTGCTAATGGAGATAAAAGACAGGGAATCCATATCTGATGGGTCTCCTGATTGTGGTACTTGGAGGCCCATTTTGTAGATGATATGACCTGCTCCTGTAAACTAAAATATTGTTTTTTATTATGATTAGTATAGATATATTGGGATTTGTGAATTGACTATTATGATATGGTTGAATATTAAGTTGTTCAATATGCCTTGGTCTAGTTGTGATTTTGACAATCTTATGCATTTCTAAAGGTATAATAATAAATTGCTCAAGTAGGTCAAACTCTGGGGGAATCCTTCATCAACCTACACCTAACACAAAAGGTGGATTATGTCCCCTCTTTAACCCACAATCGTGCCAAGTTTTTAATAGCCTAAGACCTCCAATCAAGTAATATCTTAACTTGATGTTTTGATCATGGAAGATCGAAATAGGAGGGGGTTTGACCCTTGAAATAAGGATCCCTAATTTTAGCGATATTCTTTTGCATAAATACCAGCTAGGCTAGTCTTATTATTTTGAGCATTAAGAACTCTTATTGGAGATCATGAATTTAAATGTGTCATGTAAATTGTTTTGTTTTGAATCAATCTCTTAATGCGCAATTTGTGTTTCCAAATTTCGTTCTCTTGGTGTTTTCTTGTTATTATGTGCAAAGGAATGGTGTTTAGCTTATGAAAGAAATTCAATTTCTGTAGAGGTTCATTATGTGAGACTGCACCTTAATTGAAATCATGGAATTGGTAAATCGATCACCATTGATCGATTTCAAGAAGAAAAACTTCCTGTATCAGTAGATTGTTAGTTACTGTTTTGAAAAAGGGCGTTATTGTATATGATTGCAAGAGTTCTGTTTTACCGTCTCTGAAAATACAGTACGCTGTCATTGAAAGGAATGGTCTTCACTGGTTTGAATTGAACGCATGGAACATCAATGAAACACTGGTTACTTTAATTAAAACATAATTTAATTGCAAACTGGAGTGGCTTGGAGCGTGTTAATACCATACAGATTGCGTAATGGTAAATCGATGGGGTTTTGAAATAGGTGCAGGCTTAATTTCATTCCAAAATCCAGTTTGAATTCATTTGCTGTAGAAGTTTTATGTTGAATCAAATAGTTTTATGTGGAATCGATTGGTGAATCGAATGCAGGGAGTTTGCAGCTTGTTGGAAGTTTTAAAACAAGGCGCAGAAAGGCGTGGAATTCAATGTTGTTGAAGCAGGTAAAACAATGGAACGTTTTATACGAGCGGTGGAATGGATTCTGCAGTGATATGGAGTGATGATAATGAATAAATGATCACCTTATGGTAAATATAGGAAGCGTAGAGCTTCATAAGGGCGCAGAGCATCTTTTATTGGAATCTGTTCAGAATTTAATTGAGTTTGCATTCTATGGATGCTGGAATATGGAGCGATAGAGTTCCATACATTGGGATTCAATACATTTTTAATATGGATGCTGGAATATGGAGCGATAGAGTTCCATACAATTTGGAGCGAATGATATTATGCAGACATAGGTATTTGACCAACGATGAGGAGAGTGGTAAGAAAATAGACCAGACATTTTGTTCATGTTGAAAGCATTGATTGAATGGAGTTCTATCATTGAATTGTTGAAGATTTAATTAGTAATGCAGGGCTAAAGGTAAGGGCGCATTTCTGTAATTAAATCCAGTCATATCTGAATGATGATGGAAATGATGAATGAAGTTACTTAAATTTGGTTTGTTTTTGAATGAATTTTTGGGTTGGGTAAATGAAAATGATTTGAAGCATGAGTGTTTTCTAGCACATAGTATTTTGTGAACAAGATATTGAAAAGCTCCCACAAATTTAAGTGTCAATTTGTCGTGTATTGAAGTTGGGAAATTGTTTGAGGTGCATGTTTTATATGCACAGGCATTGGAAAAAAGATTCTGGGTTTGTAGGTTTAGGCCTGCATCATTTTTGGTATCAGAGCTTGGCTTTGTTGAAATAGAAGATGTTTGTTTCTGAATGAATGCAAGAAGGTTTTGTTGAAGAACTGAAATGTATTTTTGAATATATGATGAATGATTGAAAGGAAAATCAGATTTCTAAATCTGATATGCAAACTACCCAAGTGAACAGGATTGCAGGGAGGAAAAGATCATGCAAGATCTTAAAAGGTAAGATGATTTTTCTGATTTCAAATTTGTAAATGCAGTTTATGGTTGCAGAGAAGATGATGGCAATGAACCTGGAATTTAGCTAAAGGCTGGATAGGGAGGACAATTGCAGTGTCTTGAAGAAGAAGTTGAGTTGAAGAGATAGCCTGGAGAGAGCAGAGAGAGTGCTTAAAGGGTTCCAGAGGCAGTGAACCAAGTACTTACCAAAAGACTGAGTGAGGAGAGCTTGGTGAGGTAAGTAGCAGTAGAAGAGATTGTTGTCATAGAGGCTAGTGCAACTCATGGTGAGTGAGAAACTCATGGAGAAGATGATCATGGAGGATCAGAGAAGAGGTTCAGAAGAATGCCATAGAGATGAGATGACTGCAGAAGTTCGAGAAAGAGAGATTGCAGTAATGAAGGTACAATTGCAGGTACTAGAGGAATGGCTGCAAGAGCAGGAAGATCAGAAAAGAGGATGGATCTTTCCACTGAAGGGAAAGAGAATGATTTGGCGACAATTGCAGAGGAGGTTGAGGCAAATTGTGATTGCCTTGTTGAAAAAGGAACTTAGAGTTCTTGAACCAGAGATGGAATTTGAAGATTCCACACGCATATTTGTTCAGAAGGATGTGTTGGAGGAAGCAGTCGAGACTGAAAAGTCTTGTGATTTTAAAACTGACAAGTTGTGTATGTTTGCAGGTACAGTACAGGGAAATGAACAAGCTTTAGAGTTTGTTCAAGAAGAGGTGAATCTGAAGGCTGTTCAGATCGATGATGAGATGGCAAGATCTCAGAAGGAGATGAAGACGAAGGAGTCTAATCAGGATGTTGGTGCAGAAAGAGAAGGACCAACTGATGATTGGCTAAAAGCTGGTGAAGGTATGGAAAATCGTGTGAAGTTTCCAAGTTCTACTCCTAATGAAGTTGTTGAGTTGTACAGGAAACTAGATCTCCAGAGAAGAGAATTGGAGAGACAGAGGACTTATGTACAGGATAATTTGCTGAGGAAGCAAGGCAGGAAAGTTTTCATGAAGGACAGTCATGAAGCAGATGATGGTAAGAAGGCGAGACTAGCTGACAGTCTCATGATGAATGCAAATCAGCATACTGATGTGCTGAGAGAGGAGTCGGGAAGTAACTCAGAGCAGCATACAGGAGTGTTGCCAGAGGAAGCTGAGGAGAAAACTAGTGAAGATTTGCTGAGTCCTGAAGAAGACTTGGAGCTGCAGAGAGGAAACTTGGTGAATGAATCGACAAGTGAGACCAGTGGGTCTTGTGATTTTGATACTGACAATTTGATTGTGTTTACGGGTGATGTAGAAGACAGTCCATCATTTGGAATTGTCTTGGAAGGAGGTGAACAGTTGCAGGTAAAGGATGAGACAGTCATGTCTCATATGCAGAAATTTGTTACCATAGGTGACAAGAAAGAGTTGGCTTGTCTGTATAGCCAAGAGAAGACTGGTGTACGAAATTTTGGAGCTGCTACAGTGACAGAGGGTGAAGCTACAGTGTTTGCAAAACTTGATGATGATGGACAATTTCTGAAGATTGTCGAAGGGGAAGATGGAGATTATGCTGGAGTTAATTTGCAGCATGTTGATGAAACACTGAAATGTTTGCTGGAACTAGAGAAAGAAATTGCAGATGATGAGCAAAGGAATGTTGCAGAGGGACAGGAAGTTTGGGAGGCCGCAACATTCATAGTGACAGCTAGAGCAACATGTGAGGCGACATTTATAGTAGCAGCAGCAGAAAAGGTGCAAAACAGCAGTAAGGGTGAAAAGGAAGCAATCAAAACAAGTGAAGAACAAGCAAGAATGAGAATTCAGCAATCAAGAGATGGAAACAATCAGCAGACAGAGGACATACTGGACAGAGAAATTGAGTTGATAAGGAGGTTAATGATAAAAACATCCCAAAGAAAGACAGCCGAAAGAAAGAAAAGGAGCGACAACAAGAGAATGACAGTGAAAGATTGCAAGAGCAGAGCAAGTGGAGCATTACAGCACAAAATATGGAAACCTGGAAGACAACAGCAGATAACAACAGTAGTAAAGCAATCGACAAGCACGGAAAGATTACAAAATAAAATTTGGGATCCAGGAGGAAATATCCAGACTTATGACCAGGTGGTCATGAATTTTCTTACATGGGGAGTCTGATGCAGGAGCATCAAGGGCGTTTTTATTTTGTAAAAAGGGGGTGTGATAATTTTTAATATTTTATTAATTAATTTGAATAAAATAGGAGAAGGTGAGGATTTTTGTAAATATCTTTTTATTTAATAAAAGGATATGAGGGAGTTTAATTAGTTGAAGGATTTTAGGGATAAAGATCTATCCTTTAGGGATGTTGAGAGATTTAGGGGTTTGTTGAGGAATTGAAGGGATTGAGCATTTAATTAAATGATTTTTTTAAAATTGTATAAATAGGAGGGGGTTTTGAGAGAAAAACACATTGAGATTGTGAGAGAGGGTGATTGAGAGCAGGCTTGATCAGCAAGGCTGTAAGCCTTCAGCAATTGTAAGGGCCTAAATGTTGAATATCTGGCCATGAATCGAAAGTTCTTGTAAGTGTTTTGTGTGTAAATACAGCCTTTGATTTTTACTGTATGTCCAGCATTGAGTTTGCATGAGATTGGATTTATGTGTTCAATGAATAAAACAAAATTAAGTCTGCGTTCTCTGTGGGAAGGATTGTATTTCGTTTCATTAAGTTGAAAGCGTTGTTCTATGTCAATTATTGGTTTCATATTATAATTTCTATCTTCAGAAATCGATTAAATATGTTGGGAAAGTTGATCTTTACATACATCAATTTGAGCATTTGCTGTGATATGTAACGCTGGAATTGTGTGGGTAAATCGATTTCAAATGAATGGGTCACTTTATTCGATCTGTAGTTTGATGGACATCAATAAAAGTACAAAGGAAAGCGCCAGCAAACGTAAATCTGTGGAGTTCATAAGTGGATTGTTAAATCCTTACAAATCAAATGAGCGTTGTACAAATTGTTGATTTAAATCCTGTTTGCGTAATGATCGTTCCAACTGAGTCTACAAGTTTTGTATATCGGCTTGAAAATCCTGAATGTTGTCATGAATGCATAAGTGTTAATTGAACGTTGTTGGTGGTGGCTCAAGTGCAAAAGGGCGTAGGATTATACACTGTATAAGTTCAGAAATAATGACATGCGAGAGCGCATTTACAAGTTAGCAAATTGCTGTGTTAAAAGCAGAGTTAGCGTTTAGAACTTATATGGTGAGAAATTGCAGGTTGAATCCACAGATATAAGATCCGGAGAACATTTCAGATATTATATAGTATGCGTTGACATTTTTGTGTTAAATGCAGATGTGCAGATGGGAGTTTTAAAAATTCGATTGACAGTGGTGAAGTTACATTTGAATGGTTAATGTACAGCGCGGAGCGCGAAATCGATACGTAAAGGTGGTTTTTTCAATGTTGTTGGAGCGAGATAAAACAATGGAACGTTTTATACGACGGTCTTGACGTTTGGTATCCAAAACTGCGTTTGCGGTGAAAATCGTTGAATGTTTATTAAGTTGCGGGTCGAAAAATCGATTAGTGGAATGAATGCACGGTATTAAGTATAAAGCTTCATAGGCGCGAGCATTTTATTTTGGAATAGTATTTTGATAATAGGAAGCGTAAAGCTTCATAAGGGCGTAGAGTATTTTTATTGGAAGCTGTTCAGAATTTAATTGAATTTGCGTTCTATGGATGCTGGAATATGGAACGATAGAATTCCATACATTGGGATTCAATACACTATTAATATGAATTGCTGGAATATGGAGCAATAGAGTTCCATACAATTTGGAGCGAATGATATTGTGCAGACACAGGTATTTGATCAACGATGAGGAGAGTGGTAAGAAAATAGACCAGACATTTTGTTCATTGATTGAATGGAGTTTTATCATTGAATTGTTGAAGATTTAAATTATAATGCAGGGTTAAAGGTAAGGGCGCATTTCTGTAATTAAATTCAGTCATATCTGAATGATGATGGAAATGATGAATGAAGTTACTTAAATTGGGATTGAAATGAAGTTTGGGGTTGAGTAAATGAAAATGATTTGAAGCATGAGTTTTTCCTAACACATAGAATTTTGTGAATAAGATATTGAAAAGCTTCCGCAAATTTAAGTGTCAATTTTGCCGTGTATTGAAGTTGTGAAATTGTTTGAGGCGATGTTTTATATGCACGGCATTGGAAAAAAGATTTTGGGTTTGTGTTTTTTCCCCGCATCATAACCCTATACCTCTTCGTTGATGATGATGGAGATAGTGACATTGATACCGATTATGATGGAGATGACCTTGACAATGATGGTGGCGATGAATGGAAATGAAGGAGTTGTGCAGATACTTGATCGAGACCTCCTTGACCAAAATTATTTTTCGAGAACTTGTTTTGAAAAAGTAAAAAATTGTGACCTATGACTTTTTGGAAAACAACCGAAAGAGTCATTTTTTATCACTAGCATACTCGAAACTAACATTTACATTACATGAAAAAAATAAAAGAAACCATCTTATCCTTACGTAGCTTGTTCTAGAGAATTTTAGATCCTATTACACTTGGGAAACAAAATCCAAATGATGCTCCTACATCAATTACAGACCATGGGTCCTGTACTCCATAGAGAGTATCCCTTCCTCTATACTTGCATATTTCCATATCATAGAAAAGAGATCATAACAACCTCACTTTCAGTTAGGTTTTCTCCCACATGTTTCCTAAGGTAACATTTGTGTTCGGTGTGGATGGTGTGTGTGTTTCTTTCTATTATATATTTCTCATATTTCATCAATTTCATTTATTTAAGATAAAAATGTCACTTATTAAGAATTTGGAATATAAAGGAAGAATTAATCCCATAAAATATAGATTAAGCCATCTATCAATATGTTGTGTATTTAACTATTTCATGGAATATCCATGATAGTTTAAAGGATAATTGGTACATTTTTTAGTAGTACTACATCAAATAGTATTTGTATATGGAATATCACTTCCATGTACCTTGGATATGTATAAATTCCCCTTTTGTATACTTAAAATCAACTTTAGATACGCTAATTGGCCATCTCATTGCTATAGTAAATCGAGAATAACACTTGAGGAAACCACTTCTAAGACCCAGAAGTTCGGGCAATGTGGCTAAGGGCATGGTTGAGCCTTCTTAGTTAGTGCCTTACTGATCTGCTACTATAGTTGGATGCTACACATATATCAAATGGTTATAGCACCTCACACCCCCCTTGTCCTAGGGACCTAATAAGTTGTCATGAATTCGAAGGGTTACATAAAAGTTAATTTACTAATTAAACCTCCAAAAAACCTCATCCATGACTCATGAAGAAAATGAAGAGTTACAAAACCATCTATCAAAATTAGACAATCGACCTAACAGACGAATGATAGGTGAGTGAAAAGGTTCATTTGATAAATACAAAAACAAGAATAGAACAAAAACGTGAAAAAAAAGATGTAACAATTGGAATAGAAGATGGATGAAAATAAAGAATAAATGGAGAAGAAGATGAAATAGTTGGAACACGAGATCATTGCGTCGAGAGGTGCTCTCCAACATAGTATGTATGATACGTTGTAATGTCTTGTCCTCGCCCTATTATGTAAACATTTTAATTCACTAAATTACATAAAAATAAATAAAATTAAAAAATTAAAAAAATTAACAATTAAAATAAAATTGAGGTGAATTAGACTATTTATTGTTGGCGGTGTGTTTTTAGGCACCAAGTTTTGATAACATGGTTTTTCCAATGATATTCTTATGTAAGAATACATACATATACATATACATATACATACATACATACATACATACATAGATATATATATATATATATATATATATATATATATATATATATATATATATATATATATATATATATATAGAGAGAGAGAGAGAGAGAGAGAGAGAGAGAGAGAGACCAACTTAAATCCATCCTAACTCTAGATCTACCAAGCGTCAAGACGGATCAAATATATTTTCTACCGAAAAGAGGTTTGCACGACAAGAGATTCGATTGATCTCGATGTGGGAGATCCAAAGTTAAGATGGATATAATGTATAGTCTAGATGAGCACTTGTCAAGTGGATTTAACTCTAATAGTGGAGTTACTTATGGATGGCCCCCAAATAGTATTAATTAAATAATTTCGATGGAATATAGGTGTATGATTGGGTGAAATCCAAATAGAGCAATATTTCAATTGCATAATATTATGGATGATAAGCAATGATTTTTATAGCAACGTTGTAAATTGAGATAAATCTATTAATGGTATCAATTATTAGTTAAAGGAAGGCCCATTTTTATCATTATACTTGGGTTATTTTATTTACAATAGGTCAGAATAACAAGATGTATGAAATAAGACTACTTCAATCATTAACAAGAAGCACTTGGGTGATATTGAAGATTATAATTCAAAATTTAATTATCGTCACAAGAATGGATAACATGAGCAATGAAACCCCGGATGCGAGTGTTTGAAATAGGACAGAGGTGGTAGGCCTATCGCATGACACACATACGCATGGGGCTCCGCCTCCTTAGCTTAAACTACTCCATTTGCTTGCCTCGTTCACCTTAATCGTCTCTTCTCTTGCCTTACTGCCCGTCCTGGGTACGCTGCCCCGAGCTTTTCTTAATGGCGCCACGTCCTCCAACGTTGCCATTCTCTTCGCCGCATTTGTCTTCTTTCTTTTTTCTGCTATAAGCTCTTGCTCGCCCTCAAAGATGCATTGCGACTTCCATTTTCTATTTGTCTCCGACGCCCATATGTAATTGCTTTCATTCCGTCTCACAAACATCTCGCCGACCCCATCGCTCACTCAACCTCATCGCCTTCACTCGCTAATGGCCTTCCCTCACACCTCCTTCCTCGCTCCAACATGCCACGGAGGCATCAAATGTGCTTGTCATGGTAGAGAAGGCCAATCCTCACGACCGCCCATATCCATTCACTCCGATGTCACTTCTCGCCTTCGAAGAAAAATTATGCCCATTTCCACTATGATTGTTCCATGGATAAACCTCAACTTACAACCACAATCACCGTTAGCTTCCAAGAAGCACCTTCAAGCTCTCGGGGACAAGTTCCGGCCACCACAGAAATCCACAATCGCTCTAGCGCTCCACAAAGACTTCCTTAAATCCGAAGCGGTCAAACTCGGCGGCACTCAAAGAACGGCGTTAGATGGAAGTCCCGAATGGTCGGTGGTGAAAAATAGAAAGGGTAACACAAGCCAGGTGCAATCGTTACCACGCTAGAACCCACCACCCAAAGACTCGAAGAAATATGATGATTCTTCATTGAATACAAGTGTTCAATATCAGGACACCGCGCACAAAATCGGTATGACACCTTGCAGTAAAAGATGATATTCATCCACAAAAATGAGAGTGTTTCTTCTCTCTTGCCGCTTAATTTCTCTATTATTATTTATTTCCCCGAATAATTTTGTCAAACTCTTGGTCGTTCGGACAATGTTGGTTTCCCCACCGAGGGCAACGATTTTCGTACCGGCTTCTATCCGCAATCATTTTTTTGTATTTTTGAACCCCGGGGTCCTCTGGAATTGCCAGCATAGCACCTAAAGGCAACAACTCCGTACACTATGTTTACTAATAGAATTAGTCCAATTTAGAAAGAAAGAAAGGAAAACATGAGCAATCAAAATGTGTTGTAAGCTATATCGGTGGATTAAAGCAAGACATTAAATGTGAGCTTTTCTTAAAAACATCCTTAAAATATTATGGAAGCTATGCAATTTTCTTATTATATTCAAGCCAAGAATATTCCTACACACAAATCTACCATTGGAACATATGCAGAAGCAAACATGATTTTGGGGTTCATAAGGACACCCAGATCAAGTTACTCAAATATCACAAAAGGAAATGGAGGAGAGAACAACAAAAGGTTCATGCTTTTGTTGTAACAACAAATGGTTAAAAAGGCATGTCAAGAAACAAAATTATTCACCTTGGAGTATCGTTTCTGCCATCGAGCAACAATATTCTTCATTCATTGTTATTTCCCCATCTAGGTGGTTTGAAGCTTCCACAAAATGCTTTAGAATCATGAGCTTCAGAAACTTGAGCCAAAAGAGAGGAGGCTTGCTAGAATTGTAAATGAGTATAGTATTTATCCGTAGGCTCACCAACAAGGTCACCAACTACTTCTCATGTTGAATTGACCTATCATGAAGTCAGGAAAGTTTTGCTGCATGTTCATGTTCGAATGAACTCACATGGAAAAAGGTGAGTGGGCGAAGGTGGATTTTCATCCTCATTTTCATCATTTGAAAAAAGAAACTATAATACAAATGGAAGGTGTCACAAACATCAAATATGATTCGTAGGCCCAAAAAGCAATAATCGTCGAATTAGGCTCATACAGTCGAGATATTTTCACTAATTTTACGCTCGTATATTCTAATGATTATTTCATCGTAGTGAGATTGAAGAAATTTGTAACCTTTAAAAAATAGATTTATCACTTTACATTGTAAATCTTTCCTTTTTCGCTAGGGAATGTGATCACGTGCTGCGACTACCAAAGATGTAGAGAAGTGGCTTCGTATAATGACATATCGTTAGTCCATGATTCTTACGTAGTTATACTTAAACTTTGTGGGAGTGTGATTTAATATGTAATTTACACAATTTATTGCTTCTACTCAACAATGAAGACCTAATCCTCAGACAATCATAAAATTGGAATTTTCCTTTAATGTACAATTACTTATTTCAACAAACCATTTGTTGTAGTGTGTATGGAACAATATGATGAATTTTAATGCCCTATGTAGTGCAAGATAATTTTGAATTTATTGTTGACATATTCACCTCCATTATATGTTCTTAACATTTGTAGTTGATGTCTAGATTATTTTTCTACAAGGACCTCGTTAGGCGAAGAACAAGCTAATAAATCTATCCTTAATTTTAAGAACTAAACCTAAGTGCATTTGGAAAAGTCATCAATGAAATTTAAGAAGAAATTGAACCTAGAGAAAGAAAGAGAAGAAAGTGGACCACACAAATCACTATGAACAAGATGGAAAGTGGTTGATGTGCAAACAGCACATTTGTCAAACCCGACTCGATGGTTTCCAATAACACAACTATAAAAAAACAATTTTATATCTACAAGAAACGAAAGGAAGATTATTCACCATATTTTTATTACATAGTTGTCGTAGTGAGTATAGTTTATATGATAAAAATGGCCTATACCAAAGTTTACTTAATTTATCACTATGAGCAATAAAAAATTAGGGAAAGGAGATGACCTAAAGTTTCCAAAATTCTACAACTTGGTAATATCATCAACTATTCTAGTTGAAAGAACATGAAGTTAAGACCTTTAGACACTTAGTTACAAGTTGTTGAGGTGAACACTCTACTATTTTACCTTCACATGATTGAGTAATCTAATATACTAATAGAAGGTCAGAGAAAGACAAGTGAACACATGATACATCATTGAAATTCCATAATATACTAAGTGTTCTCGACCCGCAACGCTAAGAGATTTATCAACACCAACAAATATTTTTTAGGTGTTACAATCATTAAGAGCAAAAAAATAGCTTTATACTTAGTCATATGATAAGGTGCTCCAAAATCAATAAGCCACTCACTAGAAGAAGAAGTATAGGTTGCATTGAAGGAGAAACTAAAAGTAGAAAGTGCATATCCATGAGAAGAACTCGTTAGAAGAATAATCAAATTTCATGTTGTGATTCTTCATTATTGGTTCTAAAGCATCCATTCTTTTAAAACATTTACCCATATGTTCATATTTCCTACAATAACCGTAACGTTCGTTAATCATATTACCTTTATTTTAGTCCTTTTTTATTTTTTAAGCCAAAACAACATGTATATAGCAAATCTCATAAATGCAAGAACACAAGCTCAAGATGTTGATCACTAGCATCAACACAACCTTTAAATGGGCTTTGATACCATGTTAAGGAAAACAGGGTATTCTACACAAGACAAACACTTTCAAAGAACTACCTTCATACAACAAGATTAAATATCATAATGCCAAAAAAAATCCATGGTTAAAACCCTCTAGGATAGAAACATGCCAAGGCCCTAATCAACATGGCCATTTGAGGTAATTTTATCAATGCAAAATTAATTTTTTTACCCAAGAGATTTCTTACAATGAATCATTAGCCATTACCCTCCACGCTCTTAAATGTGTATCATGGACAACCGATGTTGTAACACAATCAATAGCCTTTAGTATTGAGGAGAATACGTGCAATCGCATCATCATGTCTAAAACATATCATGACCGTCGCATTACAATGTAACTAATACATACTAAAGAAACACACTTTTACGTAATAGACACATTAGACCAAGATGAAATTAACTAACTACTAAGTGTAAATATCATAACATGTGTTACCACTCCTCGTTTCCCATGGCCGAGAAAGGAAACCAAAGAGGTACCAACATACCAACTTTTGACTTGGTATATAGCCCTATCAAATCAGAGAGGGCTCTCTCAAAATCAACCTCACAAACCCAATGGAAGTAACTCGAGAGTATTAAGGTTTTAGGCTAGTTATCACCTC
Source organism: Pinus albicaulis (assembly GCA_034641835.2). NCBI lineage: Eukaryota > Viridiplantae > Streptophyta > Pinopsida > Pinales > Pinaceae > Pinus > Pinus albicaulis. Next base: position 45,626 of record JAXQQM020075058.1, on the reverse strand, counting down.
AATAGGTTTTGATTAGGGTTTGTCGGATAAAGAAGCACTGTGTTTAGTAACTAGGCTGTGTATTCCAAAAAGATCAAGCAGCATAGAATAAGGAAAGGTAGTGTAATCAAGGATACAAATTGATCCGTAATTGTAATGTGGTGAGAATAAAATAATATAGAAGGAAATAAGTGAGCATAATGAATTCACTTTTTCGTAGGATGAAACACTTATGACAATCTCAAACAAAACAGAGCATTTAGACAATGTATTTTGTTTAAAAAACTTAGAATATTAACACAAGAAGAAATGTATATGCCCGCTAGAAACATATGATAATAAAATACATAAGAAATACCGAGGAAAATAAGTGTCACCAACCACAACACATGAATCCCATAAAATAGTTGCAAATTCACCGTATATTATTTCGCCAAAATAAAGTACACTAATTCTAAAAATGTGCGAACTTCAAGTATCTAACCCTTTCTCGTACTCGTTTCGAGTACATATAGAGGAAAAACAAGATTCCACCTCAAAGGGGTCAAATCCTCGATCCATAGCAATTGATTCATGCACCTATTAACTCATTTACCAATCTTAGGGAACTAGAAACAACTTTCCCCTTTTTAAGCTAACCGATTGCATTATCTCTCAAAGCATATCGATTACAAGATTATTTACAATTATAATCATTAACAAGCCTATTAACATCAAATAAACTTGTGATTCAACTATTTACATCAACCAAGTTTGCCATTTGACCTTCACGTGCAATCTAAAATTTTCAAACACAAAAATGCAACCATACATGCTTGAAATTCTTGATTCTTACCTCTCGAGAAAAATCGCAACAACCAATTGTTGCGTTTTTGTACATTTAAATTTCTGCACTTTTGTAAAAAATAGGTCAAATATGAACTCATATATCTTTAACCATAATAATTTTTACAAACATAGGAGAGTGTTTGCATATAAGGATGTTGTTGAGAAACACCTCTCCCAGCTTTTTTTAAATTCTTCTTACTTTGGTCATAAACCCTTTGGAAAGTGATGGCAAAACAGTCAAAAGCACAACAACTGAAAAAGGCTCAGATTTTGATGCTTTTGTGAAGTGTAAAATCCCCTCCCGATGATGTGATTTAATATCCCCCAACTCCGTATACACTCCGAACCTTTAAACCTCTCACTATTAGCGAATTTTTCCTCAACAAACCGAGTTTAATCATGGTTGCCCAAAAGCAGAACAAGAGGTGGAAAAAGTAGGGAAATGAGGTGTCAAAAACACATTAATTGAGGTTTTTCTTCGATGTTTCAAGCACACTTTTTGTTTCCTTAAATCCTATTTTGATCATCTAATGCCCCGAGCAATCGCAAAAAGTTTGAAAAAATGTGTTTTATGGTTCTCAAGCAAAAGCGCAACAAGAATTCGTTGTATTTCTCTTCGTAGGGTACCTTTCAGAAAAGGGATTTCACTTTACTGAGATGGGCACTATCCAATCCTGTCGTGAGAATCGAGGATGCACCGAAGGCCATTTCGTATTTCTTAAAGTTAATGACAAAGAGGCTTGTTAAATCATGATGGCAACCTACCTCTTGCACCTTTAAACAAAACCCTAGGAAGCTCGCCTACTCAAATGATTTTCTAATGAATTTTGATGCATTGACCTCTCGTACATGATTTGGCTCTATTGGGAAAAACATCGAGAGGGGGTGAATCAAACATTTACTACATATTCAAAACTTTACTTTTTCACTCTCTAAAACCCATACGCTACTTTCCTTTAGTAAACTCGCATACACGGATATCCTTCATACAACACGCGTATTAGTTAAGAGATCTAAATATCCAGATATTTATCGACTTAGTTCTTTGCGTATTCATTCATCCGATGTTAAGTTAACAAGAACATGTGCAAAAGAATAACAGAATAAACCATCACACAAAGCATCACACATAAACACCGTGATTTTTAAATGGAAACCCAAGCTCGACAAAACCATCGCTACAGCTTCTCACAAATGCCTTCAATATTTTATTATAGAGAAAACATCTTACAACATATGTGTCAAAAGTGTACCCCTACCAGCACGCAAGCACCCACCTCGCGCTCGCTACTCGAAACCCTCCTTCGGAAGGGAGATCCAACCCCCGACTCGTTTCTACTCACCCTCCCGGAAGGGAGCCACGACCCCCCGATCTCGCTACTGTACCTCTCCGGAAGGGAGCTACAACCCCCCGACTAAAGGCTACAACCCTCGGCGCACTCTATGGACCACGTTTCATCAATTTTCACACCGGATCCAAAGCTTCCTTTAGGACACAACTGCAGTGCCATGTTTCATCACATTTTCGCACCGGACCCACTCCATACTTTTAAGCAATATTACCAAACATGAAATCGATACATATAACTCACCTACGTATACGCAAACTGTTGGTGTACGTACGTACTTACTACGTACTTCACAAACCCTAGTTTGCATACGCGCTTTCCTTTCATCGATGTCGCGTATATACGCGCTTCCATTCACATAAATCCGTATACTTCGTACATATTACAAACATCTAATTTCATTGCGCATATGCGCTTTTCTCTTCGAAGCGCGTATATACGTTGCCTTCCGTGTGTGGCGAACTAGCGTATGGTTCCCCTCATGTTTAGGTCATTGCAATTCTCTTCGGTAAATGTATACATCACACATTTTTACCCTTTACTTCGTACAGATGTTCGCCTCATCTCGTATCTAAGCATTCCATAAATGTATCTAGCGTATACAAATACATTCCGTATCTAGATTTCTTCTTCATCATTTCTTCGATTGCATCATACATTCGCATCTTTCATTCAACCGTAACCCTTTCCATTCGTATATACTTTAAAGAGTTATATTCATTCAAGCTCTCGTACTCTTGCACCCACACTCATCATTGCACAATGAATTTCTTCTCCTTATATAGGTTTACCCTTTTTTCAATACCATGAGCCAAAACCACATTACTTCCAATGGTATCTCCCCGGACAGGTCATTTAGGATAAATCATTACTCAATACAATGGGTCAATACCATGGTGGTTACCTTGTTTCGTGCTTTATGAGTGCTTTTGCCCATACGCGCCCGCACGTTGTTTCCCGCATGCACACACAAACTTCTCCTAGACATATCCGCGTATTCCTTTGAGACATACTTCCTTCACCATAGATTTAGCACATGCCGAATTTCTTTCTTACCGCTCGTACTCACAAGCAAGCAAGTCCATCAAAGTCAAGAATAACTTCATCGTGTGGTTTGCCATCAAGGACAACACATGTCAACAATCTCATGTCTTCATCTTCATTCAAGTTGCCATCAAGGAAAACACTCCGCATCATATTGCCAACAAACATCATTTCATATTAGATTTACATCATTTACCAAGTCCATCAAAGTCAAGAATAACTTCACTGTGTGGTTTGCCATCAAGTGACAACACATGTCAATTGTCTCATGTCTTCATCTTCATTCAATGGGTTGCCATCAAGGAAAACACTTTGCATCATATTGCTAACAAAGCCCATATCTAGATCTATCCCCTCCCATACCGCTCCTTTCAACGTTTCATCACCATGTTTATAGCTTCAATTTTGATATAAAACCCTAGTTTCAAACAGAAATGGCAAGGGATTTGTTCTACAAAACAGGGTTAGAAGCGTAACAACTTGAGGAAGGGAATGGAGGGGATGCGGTGGTGGAAAAAATTTCGAAAAAAATTATGGGAGGTAGGGATAGGTGTTAGAACACAATGAAATTTAAATTTCTTAAAATGAGTGAGAAATAATGGGAGAAAAAAGGGAAAATACGTAGCGCGGTGGCTAACAACAAATGTTGGGTTTGATAAGGGAAATGGTGAATATGAGGGCTAGAGTGTGGCGATTGATGGATAATGTTTCGATGAGGGTAATAAAGGACATGTAGACTAGGAAATTTCGTTTCGCCTGAAGCTAGTATACCATGGAAAGTAGAAAATGCAACAAGAAAGAGCAAGAACCCTAAGGATATATTTCAACTGCTTATCTAAGGAAAAGACTGAGGTTTTTTAATCTTGAAATACTTGTTTGATGAAGCTCGAAGCAACCCGAGATGAAAAAGGAACCTTTCCTTCTTCCCTTTGGCCTCCAACCGAAAAGCGCAACAACTCCTCCTTGTGAACACACAATGTCGATAAACAAGGGAAATGATGATGAAATTCAAACTTTTCGATGGATGTGGTAGCTCTCTTATGTATGATGGAGAGTATTATTGGAACTTTAAAGGATACAATGGAGCTTTAGAGCAAGTATTGCTCCTTATATCTTAAAAAAAACGATTTTTGGCTCGATAATGGAGTGACATCACATGTACTTTTGACAAACAAACACTTTATGATGTGATTGGTTGATCTGTGTGGAGCACAGTCAGATGCCTATTCCACTTGGGGCCCCACCATTGTGTCTCTTCATTCTTTCGCCTTCGGCACAACTTACTCTTTTTAGCGCTTTTTTTCGGTCCCGAACTTCCTCGAGTCGTTTTTTGAGGCCCCCAAATGACGTTGTTTGGGAATCGTTTGTCCAAAGTGAATATGATTTCATTCTTGTAATATTGATATTCATGCGACATTTTTAGTCCTCTCGATAGATCTTCTTAATGATGTGTATCATGTGCGTCAAACGAAGATAGTATGCCAAAGTTACGTCCCTAAGAAGTTGAAACACCAATTTACCCAAACGGCCTCCAGTTTTGGCACTTCATCTCAGGGTTAGGTTTTTGGACGTTTAGAGTTCTCCATTTTTTATCCATAATAAATAGGCTCTCCTTCGAGCCTCATTGTGACACAGCTTCAGAGGTCCGTAGCCTACATCTCTCTTTAGAGATCGCTAATAAAGACTCCTAGCATAGTTTTCTATTTACATTATGTTTGTAAGCATATTTTTGTTATTTGATATTAATGAAATGTAGTTTTATTTCCGCCGCATCTCTATGTTTATAGCTATTTCGCATTCAGCCCCGCATAAATTGATCATTGGTACCGCAAATATATTATTCAATAGGAAGGTTACATATCCATGTGATGTAGATGTACTCGTACATTTTGATGTACTTTATTCCCTAGGTGCTAACTCTTAGGAAACCTTACTAATTTTGCATGATGAATGACTTCAAATGGAATATGTATTTATCGTACACCCATATTAATGAGTATGATTACCGACTAGACCAACAAGACACTCATGACACTTTCATGATCAACCTTATGACACTAATGATTTTTCTTTCGTATTTTAAATAATGACAATTAATGAAGGAAAACGACCTTTCGTGACTCAATGACTCATGAAATTTATTTCAAATTGACCTTGATGACCATGACATGAGAGTAGAATTACACGAGGACAATGACTTAGGACCATTTGACAAACAAGATATACGTCAATTTTTTTACTATAAAAACTTTTAAATTCATAAGACTTAACTACAAGAAAGATTAAATTTCCTGATCAATCGTGACTATTAGACACTAACATTGGCCCAATGGGGATGGTAGTTCTCAGAGGTGTCAAGAACACCATAGACTAGGGCCGCCTGTTTCATTGGGTAATGGAGTCATTGCGCCCACAATCTCAAACCGATTCAAATGAAATCAAAATCGAACGACATCGTCAACTACAAACTCGCCGGAAACTAAAAATCAAAAAATATGTTTAGAATGTTGAGCTTATTCATCGCACCTTACCTACTCCAAATAATCCATAAGTGACTTGTTCAAGTGAAGTCGAAGATCTGTGTTGTAACCAATCACACATGACTACATGATCGATGCTTGTATTCAGACTCCAGCCAGCATAAAGAAAGATTATAAATGGAAACTCAAAATGAACTTGAGTCCAAAACCCGTGTTGCGGAACAAAACAAACTCCACCCTTTTTATGCTTCCAAAATATTGCCCAAGGGGTCTTGAAAAACATTAAGGATTACCCTGTTAATCAACAAAAGGAGACAAATAAGAATTATTCCTACTGTCGTTCGGTACTATGTCATCAATTTCAAGACCACTCTCATGTAAATGGCAACAATTTGTTTATCATCCTCATTAACAAATAAGGAGAGACTTTGTATATTCTTGAACATTTTCAAAATAACTCCACAACATATACACTGAATAGTTAAAGATAACCCTTCATGTTATTCTATTATAAGTGTGTCATATACCGGCTTCGTTTCTTTCGTTTTTATAATGTGTTGTTTATGTCTAAAGTTTCTACATCTTCGTTTTAAAAAAACAGATTAAGCCCAATTTTTTCTGAATCAAAGAATCAGGAAATGAACAATCCGAAGAGATATAGCGACTTTCCTTGTCTTGATCATCAAAATATCGATGTCTCGCCGCAAATGTTCATCAAACCCAGGATAACATGACCGTCACATAAGCACCGTTCTTCATTAAAACAGGTTGAATGTTCGTTTCTTTGAAATGTCCACAAAGTTACCAAATGTCACTGTTGCTATGAAAAAGCAGATTATCGAAATGCATATTTATTTCATTTCGAGCCAAGAGAGAAATCGTCAGTTCTATTAAAATTTTCTTGAATGTGATGGCAATTAGTTTCTACATCTTCTTCTTCTTTAAAATGATTTTGTGGAATGCCTCTACAATTTCATATCATCCATAAACTGATCATCTTCATAAATAATTTCCAAATGATTAATAAATTTTCAAAATAATTGCAACAAATAATTTAAAGCAACAAGGAAGGATTACATTCTTTATAGATCTCATTAAATCTTCTTCTGGCGTAAAATCGCCGAGATAATATAAGCAACCATTTGCAGGCTTTCATACCAAGACCATGATTTTCCCTCTAAAGTGGTCATAAACATCTTCATTAAAGAGTCCTCTTCTTGAAATTCAACTCAAGTCTATGTGTACATGCATGAAATTCGACCAAATGAAGAGCAACACGTTATCCTTTTCCATCCTCTCGAATTCTGGCAAGTATGTTTTCCAATGTACCTTAGGCATACATGATTTGGAAACCCCGAAACATGATCTCGATGCATAGGAGCATACCTTCTCGCTTGCGAACTCTTTGATTTCTAGATCTTCGTCGCTGGGGTCTTTGGATCAAGTTAAGTCGTCGGTGAATGATTCAGCCTTCATCTCGTCGATCATTTTCCACCATTAGTAATTAGATTCGATCCTTATCGTTTACAACGGAAAAATGTGACCTTTCTGGCCCCTGGGCATCACCAAAATGCGCACTCCTTATTTTCCTAAGGCCGAGAAAGGAACCAAGAGGTACCGCGTACCAACTCTTGACTTGGTATATACTTATCAAATCGTAGGCTCTCTCAAAATAAACCTCACAGCAAATGGAAGTGACTCGGAGAGTATTAGCGTTTTATGTTAGTTATCAACTCAATAGGGTTTGGATTAGGGTTTCGTTGGATAAAGAAGCACCGCATTTAGTAACTAGCTGTGTATTCCAAAAGATCAGCTTCGTATACATAGAATGAGGCAAGGTAGGTGTAATCATGACACAAATTGATTTTTTAAATTGTAGTGTGGTGAGAATAAAATCATATAGAAGAAAATAAGTGGGCATAATGAATTCACTTTTTTCAGAGGATGAAAAACACTTATGTGACAATATCGAATAAAACAAAGCATTTAAACAATGTATTCTGTTTAAAAAGTTAGAAGACTAACACAAGAATAAAATGCTGATTCTTGTTAGAAACATATTATAATCAAATATATAAGAAATACCGAGGAAAAAAACAAGTGTCACCAACCACAACACATGAATCCCATAAAAATACGTAACCGCCCCTCGTATATTATTTCTCACAAAATTAAGTACACCACGAAAATGTGTGAACTTCAAGTATCCAACCCTTTCTTATACTTGTTTGTAAGTGCATATAGACGAAAACAAGATCTCCATCCCTAAGGGGTCGAATCCTTATCCATAGCAACTAATTCATGCACCTATTAACTCATTTCCCAATCTTAGGAAGTTAGAAACAACTTTCCCCTTTTTAAGCTAACTGATCGAGATTATCTCTCGAAGCATTGATTACAAGATTGTTTAGAATGATAATCATTAACAAGCCTACTAACATCAAATAAAATGGTGAGCCAACTATTTACATCAACCAATTTTGACATTTGACCTTCACGTGCAGAAAAATCTCCAAACACTTAAACACAACAAATGTCCTTAGCAAAAGCGCAACAACTTGGGCTTCGATCCTTTGGTGACTTGGAAGAGGTTTTGAATGTTGTTGAAGGCTGGTGAAGAAATATTAGGATTTATATTATACCCTAGACCATTAATTCATCCAAAAATCATCATTTATCCCCTCAAAAATTGAGTTTAAAACCAAGTGTCCGTAAACGCAGTCAATTCTCTAAAAAGGTGGTAGAAAGGTGTAAAAAAGGCCTTGTTTTATAATTTTTTCGCAAATTTATCATTCCTCAAGCATCCTAAAGTGGTTTTATGATATCCTTATACTTTTATCTATCCAACCATGCTTGAAATTGATTATGGACCCTCCGAGAAAAAGCGCAACAACCAGTTGTCGTGTTTATGTACATTGAAATTTCCGCTCTTTTGTAAAAAATAGGGTCAAATATCAACTAATATCTCTTAAACCATAATACTTACAAACATGGGAGAGGTTTTTGTATATAAGGCTGTTTTAAGAAAAAAATCTCTCGGGTTTTGAAAATTAATCTTCATTTTGTCAAAAACCTCTTTTTAAAATTATGACAAAACCAAAGTCAAAAGTGCATCGAATTTTCCAAGCTCAAAGAATCGAAAAGGCCGAGATTTTGATGTTTTTGGTGAAGTGTAAAATCCTCCTAATGATGTTATTGAATATCCTGTATGACACCAACTCAAACCTTGCACTATTATCAAATCTCCCTCCACAAAACCGAGTTTAATCATGACTACCCGTGGTTGAAGAGGTGGAAAACTAGGGCAAAGAAGTGTCAAAAACACATTATTCAGGCTTAATATGATGTTTCAAGCACATTATTTTCATCCTTAAATCCTAATCATTTAATGCCATTAGAAATCACAAAAAGTTTGAAAATGTGTTTCATGATTCTTGAAGCAAAAGTGCAACAAGAATTCGCCGTGTTTCGTAGGTTACATTTGCAGGGATTTCGCATTTATTGGAGTTGGGCACCGTCCAACTCGTTTTGATACTGGATAATGCACTGGGAGGCTATTTTTGTATTTATTGAAGTTAATGGCAAAGAGGCTTCGTTAAATCATGATGGTAACCTACCTCTTGCACCTTTAAATAAAAACCCTAAGCAACCCGCCTACTCAAATGATTTTCTAATAAATTCCCGATGCATTGACCCTCGTATATGAGTTAGCCATATGTAGAGATATCTCCTCGTACCTCCTCCCTTTCACCGCTCACCATGTTTATAGCTTAAATTTTGGTATAAAACCCTAGTTTCAAATGTTGTCGGCAAGGGATTCGTTTCGCAAAATAGGGCTGAAGCGCAACAATCCGAGGGAAGGGAATGGAGGGATTAGGGTTATGAAAAATTCTAAAAAAATTATGGGAGTTAGGGATAGGTATTAGAACACAATGAAAGTGGAATTTCCAAAAATGAGTGATAAATAAGGGGAGAAAAAGGGGAAAATACACTCGTTCCATAAGCGCAACAAATTGGGTTTGCATGTAGCAGGAATATGAGGGAATAAGAGTGTGGGGATTGATGGATAATGTTTTATGAGAGTAATAAAGGATATGTAGATAAAAAAAGGAAATTCCCTTTCAATCAAGCTAGAGACCATGGAAAGTAGAAAACACAACAAAAAATCGCAACAAAACCATACGGATAGATTTCAATTAGTTATCCGAGGAAAAGTTCGTACCGAGGTTTTCATAAGCTCGACTTACTTTCGATGAAGCTCGAATCAACTAAGATTAAAAAATGAACCTTTCTTCCTCGCCCTTTGGCCTCCAACTAAAAAACACAACAACTTCCTCCAAACTTTAAACGCAACAAGTTGATAAGCAAGAGCAATGATCCCACGGATACAGCAACTCTTCAAAGTGATAGAGAGGAGCTCTTAGAACTTGAAAGGATGCAATGAAGCTTTATAGTGTGTTGATTCTCCTTATAACTTGAAAAATCGATTTTGGGCTTGATAATGGTAAGTGATATCATGTGTAATTTTGACAAATAGACTTTATGATGGGATTGGTACCTGCAACATATTCTTAAATAGGAAGGTTACATCTCCATTTGATGTAGATGTACCGATACTCTTGATGTACTTTATTACCTAAGTTCTAACTCTCATGACACCTTACTTGCATAATGAATGACTTTAAATGGAATATGATGGTCACACACCAATTAATGAGTATGATTATCAACTACTCAACAAGACAAATTATGACACTTTCATGATCAACCTTATGACACACATGATTTTTTCTTTCGTATTTTAATAATGACACTTAATTATGAAAATGACCTATGGTGACACCAACGATCATGAACCGATTTCAAATTTATCTCGATGACCATGACATGAGAGTATCATTACATGTAGACAATGACTTAGGACCATTTGACAACCAAGAGACATGTCAAATTTTATTTGAAAAAACAATTTGACCATAAGACTTTTACTATAGTGGAGAGAGTAAATTTATCATTGTGACTATTGGGATACCAACAACATGTACAATGAAGTGTGAAGAAAAATTATCAAGGGTTGAAAGAGTTACTTACTAATGGATCTATTTTGAAGATCAGAGATCCAAAAGAAAATTTTGTGTTAGGCACAAATGCATGCAAAGAGATTCTTCGTGAGTCCTTACATGGAACGTAAATGCCATTAGCTATGACTCTATAAATATTAAAAAACACGAGATTTTATGCCACACATGACCTCGAGCTTGTTGCCATAGTACATGGACGGAGACATGTAGGCATTACTCGCGGTAATATATTTGGTAACTGGGAGAATAAACCACATTGGTTTCAAATATTTCTTTGATAAATTACCTTTAAATGTTAAACAATTAATATGGAATATGACTAGCAACAAGCATATCAAAGGAAGGTGATATGACCCCAAGGGGGGCATATATGGGGTTAAAAGTGTATGATGAGACCCTAAGTGTGGAACAAGTTAAAATGTACATGTAATATGGTTGACTCAATAATAAAGGGTCCACATGCAATGTATTTAGGTATATATATAAATCATATATTCATAATTGAAAAATGTGCTTTGGATGTATGAATGTAATTGTTGTATTTGGAGAATATCAACACATTCATACATCTAAATCAAATATCCTCAATAATGACCATGTGATTTCTAGATATACCTATTCACACAATGCATATGTGGCCCATATATTATTAGGTTGATCACATTACATATACATTTACACATTACATGTAGATTTAACACTATATTCCCCCCTAGGGTCATACATAGTATTATCCTTCAAAAAGATTTATCCTTAAAGCATTGCAACTAAGGGTACGTATGTGATGAAACCAAATAAGATGATTTCTTATATTCTTGCATTTTTCTTGCCATTGATGATATATATCCATCCAAAGTCGAAATATTTGTGGTCTTAATTCTCGATGGTCAAGTTATTGCATAATTTTATTTCCATTGATTCCACATAGTGTTGTGATATTTTGTAGTAGTTATCATCTTTACTACGCCTTGAGTAATTATTTTGTGGTGCATTCTTCCGTGAATATTGTTGAGTATTTGATACCTTTTCCCAAAGACTATTGATACGACATTCTTGTCTTCCATGAAATATTTCTTCGGGTAATAAAGATGCTCGTTTCACACTTTATGGAATTCCTTCACTCTAAATACCCATTTCATCTATCTTATTTTTTGAAACAATGGCCTCATCCCTTCCTTTACACAATATTTGAATATCTAGCCTTAAAGATAATGTCATCATATTTGACATGCACGTCCTCTTGATGCAGTTCAACCTTGAAGTATCTTGTGGACTTATCGAATTCATCTTCTTTCTCCTTTGAAGTTGCGATGTGACCCCACTTGTCAATTTCACATCCTTCAATTCTAGAATGCATTTTTTTTGTATTTTACCCATCCGTATCTAGGGCTTGTTCGATCCTCTCGCATCTCCTTCAAGACTTTTGATAGTTTCTTTATCTAGGATCTCGTTTCCTCTTAATTTTGAGAGTGTTTATTTTCTTCTTTCAACCTTCATCTCATCTAGTAGATTATTATTATGGTTTTGTAATCTACATATTTATTTGTTTTGTTTTCAATTATTTCCTTCAATAATGCTTTTCCCACTTCCATAAGATTTTCTTTTCCTTTGTTTTAATTAACCTCTTTAATTAGCGCTTCATTAATGTCTCATATCTTAGATATCTCATCACCCTTCTTTCGATTAGAGTCTTTTTGCCTTTCAAACTCGTCTTCACTACTTCCATTTTTTCAAGAAAAATATTTCAAATTATTCCCATGTAATCTTCCATCTAGTATCAAAATCATAACTGCCACTCCCAATCTTCATCATCAAAATATATATTCTTGCCATTGAAATTTTACTTCCATGCTCCTTTACCATTCGTAATCATTCCATGGAATTGATTTTATCTTTATCATCATCTCCATGAAATATAGGTATTTTCATTGATTCTTAAGTGAGGTGCAATCCAAACTTCGACTAACAACCAAAATATGTTATTATTGATGATATTAAATAAGCTATGATAATTTTTCCAAGTATATTATTCTATGCTTTCTTCTTTCCAATGGCCCTCAATCGACATCCTATCAAAAATTTATGATAGTTTTAAGTCGTACAATTTTAAAACCCTAATTTGAAGTATGTCATTCTAGCTAACCTTTCATCTAATGTAACTTTGCTACCTTGGGACTTTAAAGTTTGAAATTTAAATTCGTAGTGGTCTTATATGTCTTCTCCACAATACCACATGTATGACCAAAATTTAATATGTTGGGTGAAATTTATGGTCATTGTCCCAAAACTTGCTAATTTTTCGTCTTTCTCAAGAAACTTGTAAAATGTTCCATTTGTCCAATTTTTCAAATATAAGTCCGTAATTTTTACTCTACTGCCATGTCTTTTGAGACTCTAAAATTTTCATAGTCCATCACTTTGAAAATAATTATAGTGAAATACACCATTATGGCTCATTTCCAGTTGATTTTTGGATTAGTCACAAACCCCCGACTTCCATAGTATATATTTCAAAGTATAACATACCAGCATCAACATTTACTTACATAGGTCTACATATCTATCCTCGGCCTCCTCAAAAATTTTCATTCTCAAGCTTCCTACATATCAGAAAATTACAAAACGACTTGCTTGAAACTCATTTTAGGATCGATCATAAACCCTAACTTACACAAGGTATATCTCTAAAAGTACAAAAAAAACCAGAATTTAAAATTTCAAACACCTATACTCGGATACCTCTCCTTAGTATCTCAAAATTTCATGCTCTGAACTTATAGAATAAAAAATATATTGAAATTCAAAGAAATTCGTTTGAATCAAACTTGTGATCGTATGCTATGATACCAAAATTTTATGGTTCAAATGCATAAAAACCTATAGAAGTACACCATATACACCAATGTGGGCATGGATCATGTAACTCCAAGATAGACAGCAGAGGAAATTTATATAATAACCCCTTAAATAATATGAGAACCTCCTACAAATGCCTATCATATTCATATATCCAAATCACATGTCCTCAATACCGACTATATGATTTCTATATACTTATTCACACATTTTGCGACCCCTTTCTTATGAGGTAAAAATATACTAGATATACATTTACACATTACATGTACATTTAACTCCATATATGTGCATCCTGCCTTGGGGTCACATATACATTTAACTCCATATGACCCCCAGATCATATCATTTTCTATCTCTCCCTTTTTTCCTTGTACTTTGACTATAAATTCCTAACCTTTATTATTTTTTTCTCCTATTACCTAATGTGTCTTGGTATGAACTTAATATCCTCAAAGCATGTCCACTACATCTCACCTTACTTAGATGATCATTCTTACATGCCACCTAGTAATCACATGAGTGCACATACAACACTTCTAACCCATCATGGAAATATAGGAGGATATACCCCATTCTATGTGACTCAATTTAGCGTGAGGATGTGTCCACCATTTCTCAACGCACACCCTTTATTTTTCCTGGAAAACTTTTTTATACAACTTATCCCCCTCTTAGCCAAGTAAACATTCAACGACCTACCCCATGTATGATATAATTATCTTGTGCCTTACATGTGACAACTCGTATAAATGATCCTTAGAGAATTTGTAGACCTTGAAGACTCTCTCTAAAGCCTCATTCAACAACTTACCAAGGCAACATTATTTGTACAACAAAGCCCCTAATCTCCAGTCCTACATACTTATGCCCAAATGGCATGAGAAGCATAAGTTACAATCTCAAGATAGGTGTCATATAAGTAATCATAAAGACTCAAATATTGACCCTTGTCTTAGCTTAAACAAGTGGTGCAAGCAACAAAAGACTCGCACTTACAATAAAAATGAATGTCACATCCTTCAAAGGAAGCACTTTTCCATCTCCACAAGGTTCAGATTCCCCGAATTCAATTTCTTACCTTTTAATAATGCACTACATGTAAGGCATGGACCCACAACAATCCCTCATGACATGTTTCTCCTCTTCAATCTATGAATACCATACCCGCTTCTCAACTTGAGACTATATTAAGACTTTAGGGCACTCTCCCATTATAAGCATGGGGTGATGTGCCCCTTAAATTATTTGAGCCTTTTTCTTACCTTATATATCTCAAAGACAATTTTCATGTATTAGAGATAACATGTTATTTATAATACTTAAAACATGATAAGCAAGCTGACCTCTCTGTGACTACCCATCACATTCTCACCCTTCTTCGTATTAGTGTTTGTCTAGAAGACAGTTCTCACAAACGGTTCTAGATCACTCGATCCTACCTCTCCTTTCTCTTTCATGCTCACTTCGATAAACTAATGGAAAACCCTTCCTCCCTTACTTTCCCTTCCCGATTTTCCAGCCGGAGAGAGAGAGAGAGAGAGAGAGAGAGAGAGAGAGAGAGAGAGAGAGAGAGAGAGGGCCCCACGCACGCACGAGAGAGAGAGAGAGAGAGAGAGAGAGAGAGAGAGAGAGAGAGAGAGAGAGAGAGAGAGAGAGAGAGAGAGAGAGAGAGAGAGAGAGAGAGAGAGAGAGAGAGAGTCCATTTTCCTTCATCTTTCTCAATATTTTACCAATTGTCCAAAGTGACTTTTTAACCCTCACAATGTTTTATGGCTTTGTTGAGTCAATGAAGCCTCACTTCCTGATAGAAATTTGTGGGCTTATATCGGGGCCTCCTATAATTATCTTTTCCCACTCTCTACGCAATAGTTCTTGATTTATATTGGGCTACCTTTGCCTTATCCTTCTTTGGCCATAGGCACAATTTGTTTCCCTTTTCTACTCTCTCTCTCTTCCTCGAACACTCGAGGGATATTTTTTTGGCTCTACCGTAACCCTCTTTTCCCTTTTCCTTTGGTTACATTATTCACGCAGTGGGTTCCCTCAAGGTAATTATCTTGGGTGCGACCCTACCAAATGTAACTTCATCCTACCTGATAACTATCACTTTTTTGGCCTCTCCATGGGATTTCCCCTCAAGTGTTCATGTTCTTTCCACATGCAATTATGGATTCCCTATGTACTTCTGGCATAGTCTCCTCTCCCTTGTTTTTCCTTCATTGTATACCATTTCTATTTGTATTCTTTATGCCTCACACTATCCCAAGTTGTTGCAGCTTCTCATGTATCATATTAGCCCTGCCAGTGCATTATACTTCCTACACTAGCAAAATATTCTTTGATGTATATCACCTCTCATGTTTGTGCCACAACTATACTACTACAAGTCACTTTCATGCCTATCAGACTCGAGTTAGGCATGTCACCTTCATGCATGTGCGAGTATTTATCACTATGTTGCATAGGACTCATGATATGTCCTCATCTAGTATATGGTATCTCCATGAACATGATACGACATGATAATTGTATGTCATATCCCATGCTCATAGTAATTGTACATTAACATACATTATTCGTGCTTGTGATAATCTAGGATTATTGAGCAAGTCCTACTATTGTGTTAACTCTTAGCTGGTGTGAGTTGCATAGGCCTTTTTTCAATGCCATGACAAATATCACTTTCGTTCTCTTTCATTTGTTATAATTTGTTATCCTAACATTGTCACCTCCTATATTTTCCTTTCTTTCTACCTTTCGTCCTTTCCCTAAGATCAATATCCCCACCATGATAAGGGTAAATTTCCAACCTATGTGAATGTAGGTACTTAGATTCCTAACATACGACGAGAACATCATGCCTACCTAAAAATAAGTAAAAAATATGGTACTCTCTCTCACTCTTAATATTTCGACTATTTTGTTACTATTATTGTCACCGAATTCACTCATGCTTTACTTATATATTTTGCTATTATTTTGCTTAAATAATGCTTCGGATCTTACTAACTCCTAATTTTATGGTTTAGTTGTTATATTATTTACATTGTAGTTATACCTATTCCTCTTTATCTCGTCATTTTTCTCACACTTTAGTTTCTATCATTTCTATGTGGTGATTAATCTTGAATGTTCTTGTATCTTTGCATTATTGCTAGATATGCATCACACAATTGTCAATATATCTTTATTTCATTGTTTTCTATTTCTCAAATATCATATTAATCCTCGAGGCACCCTTCATTGTCCCCCAATAATGCTTGTGGCATGTGACCTACCCTAAAACTTCAAAATAGGTTCCATCACATCCAAGGCAAGGGAGGTATCATCCCCCCCCTAAGGGCACTTTGGGCTACCTATGCCAAATAATTCATTGGTTTATCTTTTATAGTAGTGAATATAGTTTTTATTGGTTATATTGCACATATATCTTTGTTTGGATATTGGTGCACGTTGTTTATTGTAAAAGAATGGAGTTGAATGTGCAAGTCATATGATGACATGGTTTAAATTGAAGGAATGTCACAACTCTCCACTTCAATCTAAACAACTTCATTATATACAATAGCAAAATTGGAGCAAGTCCCTTCCTCTTCTCGCTTTCCATTTTCAACGTTAGGATTTCAAACTCACTAAATGTTTTCCATATCATTTATTTTTTCATTGCTAATATCTTGGTAAAACCTAATTTGATATCTAATGAAATTTCTAATCATGTACAACCTTAAGTTATCATTTTTTTTCTAAGAAAAAAAATCTCGAAAAAAATTGTATTTTCATTCATAATTGAAAAGAAAATACATTTTGTATATACACACACTATACATGCACATTCAACAAGAATCTACCTAGATCCTTTTTGGAAAAAAAATGACATTTACATATGCTTAAAATGACTCAAAAAGTGTGGCCAAAAGACCATGAAAAGAAGCAAAACTAAACCAAATAAGAAGAAATAATATTAAAATAACCCAATTTGCTTATCCTCATGTATGCAATGTAAATCCAGCTCTAAATTAAAATGCTCGTAGAGGGATAAAGACTCAAATGTTTGGAGGTAGGAGATTGTTTGAGGGAATTGTTGATTTAAATATAAATCCTCGCTATTGAGGAGGTACTTACTTGGGTTGTTGGTGTGTTTTAATGGAATGTTTCTCTTCGTAATTAAACTGGGCTACAAGAGAAGTACGCAAGCCCATGCCGCATTGGAAAAAAATTACAAGGCAAAAGAAGTATAGAAGTTATGAAGATTTGATTTCGCCTGAAAACAAAGATAATGGGAGGAAATAAAAGCGCACAAGAGAAAAAGAGAACTTGACAAGAAAGGAGAGGATACTCATGTAATTCAACTATTAAATTCTCATGGAGCAAGGGAGAATAGTATAGGAAAATATATGGGAGTTTAATCTCATTCACTAACTTAGGAATTCACACAATCGATCAACATTCCGTCGCAGAGTAAGAGAGCGTAGGGAGAGAATGCAGAACTTGAGCTACATTGTTGAGCTTCGAGCGTAGTAATAAACCAACTAAAGCCCTATCGAAACTTGTTGGGAATAAACATTACAAAGATCAATGAATTGCAACGAATTCGTCTTAAGGACGAAGGTAGGTGGCCAGGTGGTGCTCGGTTCAATTCCTTATTGTTGAAGATTTCCCTTTGAAAGTGTTGAACCCCAAAATTGTCTATTTTTTGACAACCTTCCTACACTCCGTCCTTACTCTAATAATTCTAATTAAGCAAAAGTTTACAAGGTTCATGGAAATAACAAGTACTAATCATATTTTTGTTTCATAAGTGTCATTGTTCTTTATTATTTAATTCAATATTTACACGAGTCGAATTGCAACGATTTCCGCAACTAATGTCCGATTCTGCAACATAGCGGAAGGTTCGTCGGGTTCTAAAACTCCACCAAGAACGATACATATGTGCAGGGGGGAAATAGTTGGCATAACGATTTGTACCTATCTTCATGACCTGGATCGATGATAAAAGCATCATAACAACCTTACCAACATGAAATTCAACCTCGTGAAGAAGGTTAGCGAGAAATTAATGAACAATGAGGATGTTTAGCCTCATGATTTGCTTCCTGATAGAAAATCATGAGGAAATCATGTTATATTATCACTTTATGTTACTTTTACTGCTGCCTAGTAGGATGGATTGTAATTTAAACATTTATTCATAGAGGTAATCTACCCCCAAGATGATAAACACATCCTCGAATATTGTTTGAAAACTCTCCGTTTTACAATTATAAACTTTGTTTCATATTGATGCACTTATTTGCGTTATATCAATGCGTATATAATTGCGTGAAGAAGCCGTGTGGTTATTATCTACGTTTTGCAGAGGCCCCCCTAAAGTTGGGGTAAGTTTTTAACATTTTCAATTGTTATTTTGTACCATGCATTTTATACGTATTTAACTAGTTCATCTAACTTAATAATTTCAGTTTTGAATCAATGCTCAAGATTGAGTTTAAAGCAGGTTTATTTAATCATTTTGTTGTAGGATGAATGAGTGAAGTCGATATCTCTTATGCACATGAACAATAATGTGGATTAATTTAGGATTTAAAGTTTAGTTTGACTTACATTTGAGTAAAGAAGATTTCAATTTCCAATTGGTGTTATTATAGAGTTAATTTCCTTTTTATGTGGGAGTGATTTAGATTTAATTTCATTATTTAAACAAGTGTGATATTTATTTCAGTAAGTGTGATCATTCTTTTGAGCAAGAGTGATATTTATTTCCGCAAGTGTGCTCTTTTCTTTGAGCAAGTGTGACAAACCTAGTTTTAGTTATGTTAAGGAGTGACATATTTTACTTTCTTGTAAGAGTGATACTTGTAATAAAACATGTGCATAACAATATCTCAATTTAATCTAGGAATCATTTGAACAATAAGGTCTTCTAGCACACATGCTTCACATACACTTCGTCACTTACAAGTCCTCGGTCGATAATTTATGTAGTAATTTAACATAAATTAAGTTACTAAAACAAAAATCACTCCACCTCTACAAGGTTTTTGGAAATGTAGCTCGAGGGTGATAGCGGGCACAAGGTTGTATTTGTACATGGTTTGGTGGAGAGTTAGAGTCCACTCGCCTGAACATTCCTACATTGCTCAAGATAAGTACTCTTGTGTTTTTTTAATGATAATGAATCTATGTTCAATTCTCGATTGAAATGGAGCTTATAAATGTAATGATTATGTGCTGCATTTATGCTTTAGAATGGTAGGCCCTATGAGCGTATATCATTGTGTTGTTGATATACATAATCAATAATAAAATGTGACATGTTTAAAGGCATCAAAATGGTTCATAATAACTTTATCCAACCATGACAATGTTTAATATAAGAACTTATTTTGTTACATGAATAATAGTCACATCGGGGACGACCCGTTATGACCGTGCTTTGTGTGCATATGATGGCTATAAGCCTATTACGCGCTCATTATGGAAATGTGTTGTTGTCGAGTGTCATTCCCCTTTAACTTTGATAACCTATTATCCTTACGTGAAGGCTTTTTTAGCCTTGCATTTTCAACAACATGGTCTCTCGCCTAGTGGCACTAGTGTTGGGCCTTCATGTTAGACACCGTCAATTGTTCCATAACTTAGTGGTGAAATAAAGGTGAAAATTTCCTGTCGTAAGGTACCGATGATAGCCATGGTGTTCGAGGATCGATATTTCCTTTCCCCGACACCCCTACAAGTGGTTTTGGAGAAAGGTGATGGAGGGTGTCGTAATGCTTCTGCATTGCCGATCTGTAGACCTGGGTTTGATAAACCACCCATTCCGCCACCCCCTATCATCATTAATGGACGGCATATTGGACTCGTTAGAATGCATTGATCGGGGGCTAATAGCATCATGGAACATTGAATTTTTTAGTGGGCTGTGGGATCCATCCGTCATGGGCATTTCCTCCATGACCATATTTCTCAAAGCCTTCGCGTTATTTCAATTCGACAAAGAAGCTAAATGCTTGAATCAATAACAAAGGTAAATATTCCATCTCAAGTGTGTGTGTGTGTGTGCGTGTGTGTAATTTATTTATTTATATTTAAATACAAGTCTTACAAAGGATGGGGCCCAGGGGTGACGAATCTTGGTGTGACCCACCTGGATGGTTGTGAAGATGGTAAGAGGGAGGATTACCTAGGATGACAGACCAGGGTGACATGTTTGGGTGGTCCTATCCCAAAGCACAAAATAAGCGAGCAAGGGGATGTCTCCAGGGTAAAGGGACCGAGATGATGTGTCTCAAAGTTGGCCCCCACCCCAAATATTCAAAAGAGAGACAACTAGGAAGAGCTGTCGCACAGTAGGAACAAGATGACTTATCCCGCAGGTGTAAAAGGATCATTAAGTGAGTCTTCGGGGTGATGGGATTAGGATGACGTGTCCCCGAGGTCCCACCCCATAGGTGCATTGGGGAGCAACTACGAAAGTACGATAAGGTGCGATAGGATGGCGTAGAAATTGGAGAGAGGGGGCCCCTCTCCGGACGTCACACGCCATCGCGAAACCGTAACGGTTTGGAAAAATCAATACCGCCTTCTCCGACACTACCGTGGATTCAAAAGGGTGGGAGGGTGCCATAATGAATGTGGGTCGTCAATCCGATGACTGGGTCAAAAGACATTCCTACTACCTATTCTAAGGGGTGACCCCCTCCATAAACCTCATGCACGTTACCCAATCGAAATTACATGCAATGGTTCCACTATTTGAACATGCGGGGATCCACCCGTAACCTCGCACATATTTTATGCGACGTTACGTGAACCATTACAAGCAACATGGCAAATTGTTATCGACACTAGGGCATAGAGCTAGGCCCATCGCATAAAACAAAGCATATGATAATATGCTGCAATGTGGAGAAACTACGGCAACAAGAAAAGCAACAAGATGACACAAAGGGCCTGGAGAGAGAGCCCCTCGACGTCATGCGCCCGCTGGAGAAAAACGAAACTGTACTTTGGAAAAACTTGATACCGCCCTTCTCCGACACCCCCCACGGGTTTCGCAAAGGGTGAGGGAGGGTTCCAGAATGAATGTGGGTCGTCGAATCCAACGATCACCGCATTACTCATTTCCCATCTTCGAGGGGTGATCCTCATAAACCCCACGCACGTTACCCACTAAAATTACGTGCAACAATTCCACTATTTGAACATGTGGGTATCTCGCCTGAAACATGTACGTCTTTTATGCGACGTTGACAGGGACCACTAGAGCAAGTAGCATGGAGAATTGTTATTAACACTAGGGCATAAAGGTGGGGCTATATATATATAGCAAGTTAACAAATTACTAAAACGAAGCTATGATTTCCGAGCCCTAAAGCTCAACCGAAGCAAGAGAAGCCATAACCTCAATTAAGCTAATTCCGTATCCTCAACAAGGGGAAATGGAATTATGATAGAAAAAGACAAAAATAAATATAATTATCCCATTATTTCGACATATGACAAGAGGAATTTGATTATCGGTAGTAACCATCCCACCGGGGTGTGTGGGGTGGTGGTAGTTATAGGTGATATTAGGAGCATCCCCGTTTTTCAACACTCGACTCAATGGGCTCTATCATGCGAAATTAATGGTAGGTCCCTGAAAGGGAATTTCATAATGATTTTTAGAGAATTAACAAAACATATGCTTGTGTGTTAAAACCCGTATGTAAATGATTACATGCACGATCAAGGGTCACCTTGTGATCCAAGTATGTAGCATGTTACTAATGCATGGATAATCGGATTTAGGTGGAGCTCAACCCCGAGGAAGATATCTAAATGTGAGTTGAGGGTATCCGTCCACAAGTGCTTGTTGGATTGTATATTAGCTACAATGTTTAGCATGTTATTCGCAAATGTTTGGGGAATGCATGTGTTCGTTATCCGACCATTTGAAGATTTTGAAAACTAATGGTCAGGACTCCGATATGGTATTTTGGATTTTTAAGTAACTTCCCGTAGGGCGGTGAGTACTTGTAGCATACCATCACCACTGGATAGGTGATGCAATCCGACCATTATGTCCATGAGGTTTGCTGATCTGGGAAGGATCTCGTGATGTAGGAAAATCTCGAGGTAAGTATGCTATAGCTAATAAACTCGGGCTGAGGTCGATTGTTTCCTATTTGTCGATGTTATACCTCTCGTAATGTGTGTGTGTGTGTGTGTGTGTGTGTGTGTGTGTGTGTGTGTATGTATTCACCGATTTGGAAACTATCCGTAGATGTACAATATAAAACACAATGGGAAAAGTCTAAGTTGTAAAGTGATAGGTATATGATTGTATGATGTTATAGCATGGATAACATGGCTTTTTTATTATTTAAATAAAAGTATGTGTACATGAATGTATCGATCAAATGGGGAAGTCACATTGTCAAATTGTTACATGGCAAATAACCCTCAATAAGAGGTTGACCTTTCTTTATGGTGATTGAGGTGCTCTTCCAATATAGTGGAAAAGTACTTGAAATATGTAGCTCGGTATAATGAGGACATGGTTGGAGATGTCAATGATATTGTTTATGATAGTCAATTTTATGGGATGTGTCGGCGTTGGAATCAACACTTGGATCATAAAGCAGCGCCCCCATCGTACACATCTTAAACTCTAAAGCAATTTTAATGTATGGGATTGGAAGATGGTATAAACACTAATTCACCGAAGAGATATTTCTGGGTCAAATCCACAGCTCTACTAAAGAGGGTATCAGAATTTAATTCCGTAGCAAGGTGCAAGTTTGTAGTCTATGATCGTGAGGAAATCGTAAAGATAAGAGGAGAATCGATATGTCCGTGAAACAAAAATCTACTAATTTATTAGAAATTGACAAAAGTTGCAGTTTGAAAATATTCCATTGAGAGAAATCTATTTCTAGTCTAACAAGATTCTCACGAAATATCATGGGTGATGCTCTTCCACCGTTATAACATATATTTTATCAATAATGCTCACCAGAGACTTAAAAAATCGATAAAACACATAACATTCTTAAGAGACTAATAAAAACACATAACCATAGTATAATGATTGCAAATTAGAGCCGGAAGAAAGGAGATATGGAAACACAAATAAAGCAGACAATACACAAAAAAATTAGCACAGTCCTCACTAGTATTATTCGATTTACCACTAAAAAAAGATTAAAGTTCATATAAGTCAAAATTCAATAACCACCAACCAAACCCGACTTTATATCAGTTTGGCATATATATACAAAATATGATATTGTCATCTTCCACGTAAAAGGTAACTGTTTCAAAAAATTCATTACAACCTCATGCAAGAGCTCGTGCTTATCCCTAGTCTTAATTACAAAGTGCTATATTAAAAATAAGATAAACATCACGAAGGCATCATGAAAGTCTCGTCACTCGAAATGGTTATGTAAGGTGGCATTTGTTCAAAGACCACTCTTTTGTTTTATTGCAACCAATCTTCGTAAAAAAGAGTAAAATAAGTAATGACATGTGGTCGTTCTCATTAATATGTGTAAAACAATATTGAAAATGGTGTGTGGTTGTTCCTTGAATGTTGCCGAGTGCTCGATGAAAAACGTGTTGATACCGAGAGTAGTAGGAAAATTATGGAGATAAACTTCGTCGTTGTTCCGTTGTTCCTTTCCTTTTTTGCTGAAAACTCCTTATAATGGCGAAACTCGAAACTTTTGGATATAACGAAGGAGCGCATTTTATGAGAAATTACAAAGAAACCTCGAAAAAGGTTTAATCGATAGAGACATGGAGTGGAATGAATGGTAAGTGAGGGGGGTGATTAAAGGCAAGATGACGTGGCACATAGTGGGTGGGACCAACCGTATCACAAATCACAACCTATTGTTATATAAGCGCAGGTTGTAAAATTTAAAATCGCGAAGTGTGATGCGCGCAGGGAGAGTGAAATGACGTGGTAGGGAAAAAGTGACCGGACGCAATGCACGTTGCAACCTTTATCTTTTTAGTTATAAGTTTGCGGGGTTAACACCTAAACTTTGCGAAGTGCGGGAAGAGGACGCACCGGCACCCAAAGTTCTATGAATCGACGAAAGGTTTTAAGCGGCGTTATGAAGTTTATATGATATATGTATGTATTGCAACGACCGTGCAATGGGGGCGAGGTGCTTGTAGGGGCCGACCTACCACATCGTTAAATTAAACAAATATGTCATGCTCACCGAGGTATTCTCAATCGCAAATCGGCAATTGCGTTTTTTTAAGTTTAGTTCCAATGAGAAACACATATAATCCGCGAAATGCGATGAGGGCCCCACTTCGATCGCGATCGTGGAATGAAAAAGCGATGAAACGTAAAGGTGGAAGGCTGGGTAAAGCAAAAGGACGAAAAAAGGGTAAGTTTAATGTTTTTTCAAAGGGAAATCAAATGGAAGGGAAGAGTGGTTGTGAATGGGTCCCACTTCATATCACATTCGGCGATTTATAAGTTTAGTATTAAGAATATAGCAACGCTTAATTAATAGTGATTTGATATGAAGGTACGAGGTCCTACCATTTTAGCAACTTTTTGTTATATATATGATATGTAATATATATAATGCAGGTGTTTATGGTTTATATCACACCGTTGTTCGTGTTTTGGGGTTTGAATGGGATTCAGCATGGGAGTGTCGAGCATTGGCAAAATGAAAGTTAAGAAGAGGGTAGATGGAATGAATGAGAGAAATATGGATTTCGCCTCACCATCACACTTAATCACAACATCTCCCTTTCAACCGAATTAAAAGGTAGATAGATTCATTTGTTGCCTTTACAATCGTGTCTCCCGCTTCCGTTGGTCAATCTGCTTTCTAAAGCCGTGCTTTGATTTTAAAGAACTCTAGTTGCCATGAAGCCCACCTTTCTCGTTCGAAAATTGATTTCCTATTTACCGTAGCCTCTTTTTGAGATAATTCAAAATCTCGCGTTGAAATAGCTACGCTTTTCGCCGTGTGGAATATATGACTTCCATTTCGAGAAATAGTTGCCCTTTACTATTTTGACTCGTTTTGAAAATGAATTTTCAAGAAAGGTAGCTATTATTCCGCATTGATGATCAATTTATTACCCAAACATCAACTAAATTTCAACACTAAATAAGCCAAAACAGTAGATTTTAACTTATTTTAGGACTCTCGAACAATATGACACCTATTCACTTAAAAATACTCTCATGTTGGGACTCTTTTTAAATTTATTGGAAATTACTCAAACTTAGGACATGAACTAGGACACAATAAAAATTTGAGAATGTTGACACAATGGTGATTACATTAACATTTTCGTTGCCAACGGATGGCTAGTTATTTATCTCGCATGAAGAGGTTGAGTACACATGCTATTTGGTCGCTTGTGAAAAGGTCGACTTCTCAATTAGTGGCGATAGTCACAATAAAGAGACCGAATGAATTGAATTATTTTGATTTGACATGGTATCAAAGTTTCCAATTATAACTAAGCTTAATAAATCAATTGGAATCTTCTGGATGCATGGTTATGAATGAGTTGATATGTGCATATGCATGTAGAAATTTAGGCCTTAAAAAAAGAAATTTATGTTGAAATATGTTTGTCCCGGGTTTTGAGACATGTGAATAATATGTAAAGTGAGACATGTGTATAGTTGCAAAGGGAAAGGTTCTCTGCACAACAAGGCAAGGCAACCGATGTATTTGTCTATATGTATGTATTACCTAATTAACAACTCAGTGTATGTGGCAACACATAGCAAGACTCAATGGCACGCGAAAAGAAACATGTATCATGGAATGGTGTAGTAGGATATAGACCAACTCCATTGAGAATGAGAAAGAGGAACATCCCACCAAATGAAGAGAACCTTCAAAAGAATTTAGAGCTTGAGCTCAAAGACTTGGAAGATGAGCTAAATATTTGCGCAGAAAAACTGAAGCAAAGTCGGCATGAAACAACAAGAACTCAAGTTGAGTGGAATGATGAGTTTCATAAGCTATTGTGGAAAATGAAATAATAAGCTAAATCCTCCAAAAGGAAGTGATGGTAATAAGCAGGAAGAGGCCTCATGAGGCAAAAAAGGAGGAGAGGATAATCTCCTATTGGTGTCGTGGTGAAGAGGATCTAAAAAAAGAATTGTCCTCGCAAGAAGAAGAGGAAATACAATAGCCCCTATGGGCTGAACGAATCAACAATGCAAGGATACCCGTAAGGAGGAGGGTGCATTCCTCCAGCCCCTCCTTGATGTGTGTGTGTGTGTGTGTCCGTGCGTGTGTTGAAAATATCCCCCGTGAACTTTGGGTAATGTAAGACTTCAATGTTGTTGCTAGCTTTGTAAACAAATTTTGAACTAATGTGGTGTATGAATATACATGTAGATGTATACATATGCATGATTGAATGATGGCTTCTATATGCCATGAATGTTAGACCCAGATGGGAGTTGATTTTTTGGGTACTACTTTAATTAATGCGCATGTGTCGTGGCTTTAATTTCTTGACATCGTGGATTGATATCATTTTGGTTTTAGACTATCGCATGTCCATGTTGGGTTTTGGTCTTGTTTAGTTACATGCATTTGCGGTTTTTGTGAATGGTTACCGTGAAGAATCGTATGTCCTTTTGCAATAATTGTCTTTTTTTCCTCTTGCATTGGTTTTCAATCTTTAAATTCTGGAATTGCATGCTTAGGTATATTAGAACAAGAAGGTTGTAGGAAGGAAGGCCACAAAATCCTAAAAAGAGCAACATTTGACAGAGCAAGAAGGAAAACATGCCAAGTAAAGTTCTAAGTAAAATGGAATGCTATTGGGAAATGGAAAATGAACAAAATAATAAGTAAAATGGAAAACAATAGTGTGAAAAGGTTAAGAAAATTCATGCTTGACCACAATCAAAGGAGTCACCTATACCCTAGATTTCTTTAGGACAAGCTAATGGTTGTCAGGCCATGGTTAAGTAATGAAAACGCCTAATGGGCCGGTTGATTCCATGAGAATGTTGGAAAAATATATGTGTAGCTAGGAAAAATGAAAAGAAGGGAGTTCTCTTAGGCCTTGACTATACTCACGCGTGTATTAATATATTGCATACATAATATGTTGATGGATGTTGGTATATTGTATACATGATCATGTTGACCTATATATATGCAATATACCAAATATTTTCCAACATAATTATGTATGAAATATATCAATACACACACAAGTATAGTCAAGGGTTAAGAGAACTCCATTTTTGCCATTTTCCTCGCTACACGTATATTTTTCCATCATTTTCATGGACTTTAACCATCTCATTAGGCTTTTTTTCATTACTTAACCATGGCCACAATGACCATTATCTTTATAAGCAAATAAATCTAGGGTTTAGGTGCCTATGAAAATTCCATTGTGCCCGGAAGGATTGTCTAAGGTCATTCAAATGAAGAGATGACTCAAGCCAACTTTTTTTCGAGGATCCGGATGGCATAAAAAATCCCCCACTATGATGACGAATTTATTAGGTAGAAATGAAATTATACTTTATTATTATGTGAACACGACTCTTACATTATGCCCATGTCAAGGTTAAGAACACAGGAGAAACAAATGAGGTAATATGGCCTAGTTCACATGCATGGAGACAATGTGGTCTTTGGATTATTTCCGTGATATTGTGAAACACGATATGTATCGTGTATATGTGTATTTGTGTATTTGTGTACATGTACATGTGTTGTGAATGGGAATAGGGTAAAGTCATATTGTTTTATATGTGTGTTGTGTCTTACCATGTGTATAAGTGTGTGTTATTCAATGTGTTCATCACAAGTAGGTATGGGACTATCTAGACTTGTGTGTTGTGTATGTGTAAAGTGTTTTAAGGACATGCAAGCATGGACCGTTCCTGGAATCGTGTGTCGTATATGTGTAAGGTTCTTATGTGTGGACCAAGAAAATATGGGACTGCTCCTCGTACCGTTTAGGTGGAAAGGAACCCGGTGTGATCGGTAACAAGCATGACTCCTCGTCGACAGGATACTACCTACGTAGTGCTCGTATTCACAAAGTAGCAAAAGGCCATACACACACATATAGTGGAAGTCAAAGAGAAGAGAAGAGAAGGCATTGGGCCAATCTAGTGTGCATGTATTCAAAGTGAAGAGAAGGTAATCGGGTGATTTCTAGATCGGCAACCAATCCGGTGTTTGTATATGGTCAAAGCGAAGAGAAGGCATTGGGTGCTTTCTACAATGGACTAATGGGGTCCGAAAGGTGTGTAAAGGAAGTAACAAGGAGAAAATTAAGATAAGTATCTTCAACATATCATTGATTTATGAACCTTTAAATTACAAATCTAAGTACAATATTCTTTCATTATGGTTTGGGTTATGAGCTAACTCGGTTTTGTCAGATAGCAATTGAAGTGAATTTCAAGTTCACCTCATGGATAAACTATTGATGAGGTATGATTCAAATTTATCGCAACCAATTATGATGAGTTCGATGGAATTTATGTGCCATGATGTAGGAAAGCATGGAATTTGTCCCGGTTGGGTGGTTGAGCCGGGCAAAAAATTTGATGATAGCAACAACAAAGAATTTAAGCATGCAAAGTGGTATGTCAGAAATATTTCGAGAAGAAAGCCATCGTTGGACACCAAAACTCAATGATATCCATTGATTACCATGAAGCATCCTACAAACATATGATAGTTTTCAAGACCAAGATGTGCCTTGGATTTTAACCTTCTCGATACGAGAAGCCTTTGCTAGGGGATGGATGTGCAAATTGCTTGCTAAGGGGACCGGCGTACTCAACATAGCGTGTCCATTGTAGCTTGTTTATGGTTGGGTGGAGAGTTAGAGTCCTGTACTCTCGCATTGGAAAATTTCAACAATGTTTAAGATAAGTGATCTTATGCTATTTACAATAAAAATATAAGTACTCTTATGCTTTTTATTCACAAATAATATGTTGCATTTCTAGTTGAGATGGTGTTATCACTGCTTAAGGCATGTCCGTACTATTATTATTAACAATTATTAACAGATCGACTAATGTGTCATGTTGATGTTTGAATACACTAGAATAGTGAGTAGAAATATTGATCGTGCTATAGCATTTTCTAACATGAACATTCTTTATTGTAGTATGATGACCACAATACCATCAAGCTTGCATTAGTGTTGTTTATGCGTAAATGTGGTGAATCTAAGTATTTCCTCCTCTTTTCTTCCTCGGGACATGTTATTCTGTGACAGAAGGTCCTATTCACGTCTTCAACTATCTATACCCTAGTTATAGGTTATAAATCCCTTGTCAACGAGAACTCCAACCCGCAGTAAGAATTGTGTTTAGTGATGTGGATGGCATTGTTTCATGAGCTTGAATAACTCAATTTTATATCCTCGTACTCACACTAATTTTCTTCTCTTTTTTTATGTATCACTATTGAATCCGTCAAGGATGGATGTTATATTCTATAAGCCATCTCTATGCTAGAATGATGTGGAAGGTCCCTATTGGAATGGCTACTATAGTCATAGTGTTCAATCGGACTTGTGATTAGATAATTTTAACACACACACACAATGTTAATGTTATGATTTGGGCACGAAGTGTGCATAACTATGTAGATAATGATTACACACTAAAGAGGGAATTTTAACTCTGTTGTTGATTTCGTCAATCAAATAATGAAGGCTTCGAGCATAACATATATTCAAGTCTCGTGCGTGCAGGCCCATGGGTGACGAGCACCTGTAGGGACCCACCAAATGTTTAGGAAGCTAAATAGTCGCAGGATTATCTAGGATGGAAAAATCATGGTGACATGTTCCGAGTGGTCCCATCCTTTAGTGCAAAAGAAGTGGTCAAGGGGCGAGCTGGGGTGGTAAGGATCAAGGTGATGTGTCCCGATGGTCCTCACCTTGGAGATGAAAAATAAAGATAAACCGAGAAGAGCTTAGGATGGTAGGAATTGAGATGACTTGTTCTAGAGGTCCCTACCCGAGAGGTATAAAAGGAGCGATGAGTGGGTCTTTGGGTGATGAACGCAGGATGACGTATCCTTAAGGTGCAATGGGGAGTACCTATGGAAAGAACTCGGGATAGGCACAACGAGATGATGTGGTGATCACAGAGAGGCCCCACTTGATGTCATGCGCCTATCAACAAACGATCATAAGCAGGTTTGGAAACCCAATATCGCCTTCTCCGACACTACGAGCCCCAAAAAGGGTGAGGGAGGGTGAGAATGATCAGTTATCGATCCGGTATCAATGATTTTCCCTTACCGCCCACTTCGAGGGGTAACCCCCCCCTCATAACCCTCACACACGTTACCCATTCAGAATTATGTGATGGTTTCACCGTTTGAACATGCAGGGACCCACCCGAAACCTCCTTTGGTTAGGTGATGCAATCGACCATTATGTCCATGAGGTTCAAAGGATCCGGGAAGGATCCTCGTGTGATGTGTATAACCCTTCTCGATTCAAGAATGATAGGCATATGTATTATATATGTTGGCTGGGATGTGGGAAAATCTCGAGGTAAGTATGCTATAGGAGGTTACAAACCTCACGGAGGTTGATTTTTTTTCTTATTTGTTGATGTTACAAAGTTCCTCATAATGCTTGTTTTGTTTGGGTAAGACTCTTCCTTGTTTAAGGAAGGGGATGGGAAACCGTATCAAACGTTCGTATATGTACAATATATTGCATAATTGGAAAAGTCTAAGTTAAAGTGATAGGTATATGATTGTATGATGTTGTAGCAATGATAGCATGCCTTGTTTATATTTAAATAAAAGTATGTACATGAATGTATTGATTAGATGGGGAAGTCACAAGGTATTGTCAAATTGTTACATGGAAAAGAACCTCAACAAAGGTTGACCTTTCTTTATGGTGATTGAGGTGTTCTTCCAAGATAGTGGGAAACTACTTGAAAGATGTAGCTCGTGCAATGAGGACATGGTTGGAGATGTTAATGATACCGTTGTTTATGATAGAAAATTCTATGGGATGCATATTTATCGCTATCTCGTATGAAGAGGTAGAGCACACATGCTACTTCTTGGTCGTCGTGAAAAGGTCGACTTCTAAATTAGTGGCATAGTCACAATAAAGAGACTAAATGAATTGAAATTGCGATGATTTGACATGGTATCCTGCTTCTCGTTATAACTGTTTAATAAATAAACTAGAATTTTCAATGGCATGATTACAATGAGTGATATGTGCATATGCATGTGTAGAAATTTTTGGCTTAAAAAAGAAATTTTATGTTGAAATATGTTTGTCCCGGATTTTGAGACATGTGTATAGTTACAGGAAGTGTTCTTGGTACAACAAAAGGGAAACTAGTGTATTTGTCTATATGTATATATTAATGCACTAATAAATCGAGTGTATGTGTGGTAGCACATAACAAGACCTGCTGGGCAAAATAAAAGAAACATGTATCATCAAAGGTAGCAAGAGGATATGGTCTAACTCCATCAAGAAAGAATGGTGAAATAGGAACATCCCACCAAAAGAATAAAACCTTCAGAATTTGGAGCTCTAGCTCAAAGACTTTAAGATGAGCTAAATATTTGCATCATGCTGGGCATGAAACAACAAGAACTAGCTAAGTGAGGATGAGTTACAAAATCGGTTGTGGGAAAATGAACATTAAGCCAATCCTCCAAAAGGAAGGATGGTAATAGAAGTAAGAGGCCTTATGAGGTAGAAAAGGAGGAGAGGATAATCTCCTATCGGTGTCGTGAATAAGGAGAATGATGTAAAATGGTCTCGAAAATGCTCATGTCATTCAAGAATGTGAAATTTTCTTCGACTCATTGCTCCAAACTTCTCTTTGACAAGTCCCGATTATTCACTAGAATTCATTATATTTTCTTTTGCTTTTAAGCATACTTTCGTAGTGCCGCGTATGGAAGAAAAATATGGGACAGAGGCTGCCAATAGCATTCTTCTGGGCCGCACAATAAGGGATGCAGCCCTTCGATACAACATAATCGAGAAACATGCCTTGGCCTTGATCAAATCACTAAAGGACTTTTTGTGTTTATATTATGCACTCGCATATTTTGGTATATGTTCCAAATGCAAATAGTTAAAGAAGTACTATGCAAACAGATTCAAGGAAGAAGAGGTAGGTGGATAACACTTTTAGAATATGACCTTGAGATCAAGCATACCAAGCCAATCAAAGGGAAAGGCTTAGCCAAGCTCATGGATGATTCTAATCTACATGCACTCGACATCAATCTCATATTGGGACTGCTCCGATGACAACAAAGAAGGTGTAATTCTTGGTCAAAGTATCGATCTATTTTCATCATCTCCACAATATGATGATATCATTTATGTTTTAAAACATTTGAACCCTCCTCCGATGGCTGCCCAAGAGTAAGAGCAAGTCCTTGAAGCTAAGGCTTCAAAATATTGCATACTAGATAGTGCACTCTACCGGATGGATCTTGGAGGAGAGTTACTCAATCGCTTAGTTGAAGACGAGTCCAAATAAATGATGAAGGATTTCCACAAGGGAGATTGCGAGGTCATTTGTACTAGAAGACCACAACCAACAAAGTACCGAGAGCAAAAGCTGGTCATATTGGCCCATATTGTTGCGTATTTGTACAGCATGGTCATGAGTTGCCATGAATGCCAACTTTCCCAAGGTAAACGAAGCTTCTTCCTTTACCATTACAACCCATTTCATTTGAAGCTCCTTTCCAAGAGCGGGGCTTCCATTTTATCGTAGATACATCCACCCTCATCCGCTCAACATAGATGGATACCACACAAACTATTTCACAAAGTGGATCAAGCGATCCTAACCAGGCAAGCTACAAACTTAGTTATAATTCGATTTCCTAGAAGCCAACATCTTGTCCCGGTTTGGTTGTCCTGAAAACCTATCACGATAACGCTATAACTTTCAAATAAAAGAAGATGACAGAATTATGTAGGATAAGTATAACATTAAATTGGGTCATTCTACAACCCACATTCATATGGAAACGAATTGGCAGAGTCCTCCAATAAGTCTTTGATCAACATAATAAAAAAATATGTTGGAGGTAAATAAGAATAGACTACAGCACAAGAAGCTAATTAATGCACTCTGGTAGGTCGAGTAGCAAGAGATCCATTGGCATGTCTCCATTTCGTAGTATACGGTGGATGCGCTTTTCCTTATTCTTTGGTTGTCCTAGTCATGAAGCTTACAAGAAGCCGCAAGTGAATAAAATGACATACAATGTAGAATAAACCAAGTGATTCATTTACAACAGACAAGATAATAAGTGTTTCGTAACACTTCCAAGCTCCATGATAAGATCAAGCAAATCTATGACAGAAAAAAACAAGCAAGATGATTTCAAGATCGATGATGCAAGATTTCCGCCGGGGATGCCGTGAATGAAGACAAGGGTAAGCACGGAAGTTCGATAAGTTATGGAAAGGTCCTTTAAGATCGTTAAAATTTTCCTCGCAAACAAAATGCATATCTCTCAAGAAATGGATGGGAAATTTTTCTTTAGGAGGGCTAGTTAATGGTAGGCTCCGAAGGCCATGGAGCTTCATTGAGTTTCTACTATTTCAAGTTAAGTTTTCACAAGAGTAAGTTCACTTGAGTCATTATTTTAGTTAGTTTCTGGGCTTGCTTTGTGTCATTGAGTTGTTACTATTTAGTCCTCGCATTTCTACGTTGAGTTTTTTTCGACCGTATTGGCCCAATGGAAGAGGCACCGATCTCGCAAAATTCGCAGATATGTGGTTCTTAACACCTCTTTCGCAGCTTCCACCCCCAATAAGGCCAATGTTAGTGTCATAATATGCATTATGCCATCGTTGATCAAAATCACTCTTTTCATTCTCATTTTAGGTGTGTCCCACTCGAAATTTATTTCAATCCATTAGGTCATGTACAGAAATCGTTTCACCGATGGTAGTCCTATTAATAAAATCTCACTCTCCCCTCAAGATTTCACATTTGTTGGCTCACCGTCATGTTTGGTTGAGCATAAAAACACTTTTTGAAAAAGCTCATTTCACTATGTCTTATGTCACTCAAAGTCAATCATGGGAATCAAAGTCATTCAAGGTCACATTAGGTCATTGTTTCACAATGTTCAAGGTCCAAAAATGCACCATTTCATCTCACAAGGTCAGAAAAAGGTGTGAGAGTGACTCATAAACATTTCATTTTCATCTCGCAAAAGATTATCAACATGTAAATATGATATTTTAAAATTTGTAATTTTGAGCTTATATTTTCATATCAAAAATGTATCTGATATGAAAACAGAGATGTAGCACTTATTTCTTAATTTTTTATGTAATTTTATCTTCCCGTATGTAATAAGTTCGATCTCTAGCTTTTTTTTCAAATAAAGGTTGTTGACCAAGAATTGCCTCGACTTCCGTGCTTCGGCCGCCCGACCCAGCGTCGGCCGTGCCTCGGCGTGGTCTCGGCCCGATTTCTGTTGTTCCCCAATCACTAAGTGGGCTGCTGCCTCTCTCGGTGGGCCCCGGTTTTGTCTGGAGTGGCCGGGTATTGGTGCGTCTCAGTGTATTGGGCTGGGTTGTGAAGCTGCTCTGCTCCGAGTTGATTCTCTGGCCCTGGTCGCTGCTTCTTTGGCGGCTTTTTCAATGTTGTTCTGAGGGGCGGGGTTGTTTTAGCCGGCCTTGAGGTTTTGGCGGCTATGGAGCCTCCTCCGCCGCCCCCCCCTGTGGATGCTGCTGCCTTCCTTAAGCTTCTCGAATCCCTGCCGAAGAAAAAATGCTCAGAGACTGCAAAGTTTGTGAAGAGAATGGAGGATATCCCGGAGATATCTCTCCCCCCTGAAGGTCCGATCAAGGTCGCCCTTTCCTTGGCGGAGAGGGCCTTGGTCGGTCAGTTTACGGGCCTGTGGCCCTCCCCCAAATCAACGGAAAGCTGGGTCGCTCGAAATTGGGCTCCGCTGATCAAAGGGAGAGTTACCTCGTACTTCCTGGGTAAGGGCTTCTTCTTGTTCGATTTCTCTGACAAAGAAGATAAGGATCTAATATTTCGCAACGGCCCTTACTTCATGGGCCCTCAGGGGCTATATCTGAACAAGTGGACCCCTGATTTTGATCCTGCAGTCGATGTGCCCACGGCGGTGCCCGTTTGGGTTAGGCTGCCAAATCTACCTGTCCATTGCTGGAATGGGGAATCCCTAAGCCATATTGGGAATATCCTAGGCAAGTACATTGATCGTGCAAGTATCAAGGATCAATTTGACTGTGCGAGAATCTGTGTCGAAGTCGACTTGGAGATTGGATTGCCAGAGGCGATAAAGATCAAGGTTGGAAGCTGGTCTCATTTGCAAAAGCTGGATTATGAGCAGCTTCCATTCAAGTGTCGGAAATGTCAGGTTTATGGTCACTTTGCCCGAAGTTGCCCAAAAAACCTTGAAGCAGAGAAGGGTAAGGAGGAGGGGTGGTCACAGGTTAAAAGATCTAAAAACGCCCACAGAGCTTCTCGCCCCGGAAATACTAATGGCAACGGCTCTCAAGCAGCCCCTAAAAAGCAGACTCCAACAATGGAAGAACAAGGCAACAAGTTCGTGCAGTTAAGCTCAGCCATAGAAGGATCCCAAGAATCGGAGAAGCCAAAGGAGGACTCAATCCCCACAGAGAACCCCTCCGAACCAATGCAAGTGGATAGCTTTGACAACAGATCAAAAGAGGTCCTCATAGAAGAGCCAGAGGAAGGGAATGACTCGGATGAATCAGAAGAAGAAGGCGAAATAGAGATTACACAAACTTCTGCAAGAAGGTCTTTAAGAGGCTGGAAAACTGCTAGGGAAAAAAGAGAGCAAGAGACCTACAAGGACAAACTTCAGGGAAGTCAACCTACTCTCGAGAAGCTCCTGGCAAACACACCGAAGAAGAATAGAAACCAGTCTCAGAGCTCGAGAGGAGCTCATCCTCCAAAAGGTAAGTGATGAAGTTCGTCTCCTGGAACTGTAGGGGGCTGGGGAGCATAAATAAAGAAGATGCCTTGAGAAGTCTGAAACGAATCGAAACCCCAGATATAATCCTCATCCAGGAGACTAAGATGGAGGATTCTTCTTTCCTCCAGATTGGGAAGAAAATGTGGAAGAATAGTGATGGTCAAGCTGTTTCTGCCCGAGGTGCCTCAGGCGGTCTAGGCACGATTTGGGATGCTAATAAGTTTATAAAGATCAAAGAAGCGAATAGCATCCACTGGTTGTTTACAAAACTCCGTAATGTTGAAACTGAGTTGATTATTTCTTTACTAAATGTCTATTCTCCTGTCAACGTAGGGGAGAAAAAAATTTGCTGGGAATCTATCAAAAGGCTGGCAGATTCTGAAGTACTGGAAAACACTATAATAGCAGGCGATCTCAACCTTACCTTGTCTTCGTCAGAAAAACGTGGGGGCTGCATTGTTAGAGACCCAGCGCGGGAATGGGTGGATGAGCTGATACATGATTGGGACCTGATCGATGTTAAGCCTCGGAGCGGAAAGTTCACTTGGACGAACAAAATAATTGGTCCGGGCCATATCGCAGCAAGGTTAGACAGATTTCTTGTCAATAGTTCCTTTTT
Source organism: Pinus albicaulis (assembly GCA_034641835.2). Taxonomy (NCBI): domain Eukaryota; kingdom Viridiplantae; phylum Streptophyta; class Pinopsida; order Pinales; family Pinaceae; genus Pinus; species Pinus albicaulis. Next base: position 8,393 of record JAXQQM020075058.1, on the reverse strand, counting down.
CCTTCATGGTTTAGAGTCTCGAATGCACATTTTGTCTTGTTGTACTTCTGATCATCGCCCTATTAAACTTGAGTTAGTAGAGCAAACGAACCAAGGACCCATTCCCTTTAAATTCTGCTCTCACTGGGTCAAGGAGCAGTCGTTCTTACCTTTGATAAAAGAAATCTGGAATATCCCGGTCAAAGGTTCCCCTTTTTATGTATGGGAGGAGAAATTAAGGAGAACAAAGGCCGCTTTAAAAGACTGGGTCAGGTCCTTACCCAATCCGGCAGAGGAAAGAAAAATGATTCAGGAACGGTTGGAGAAACATCAATTGGCCTCGGAAAATGTGGAGATCACCAAAGACACTCTAGATGAGGAGGCTTCACTGCAGAACCTGTTTCTTAAGGCTAGTCTGGCGGAGGAAAATTACTGGAGATTGAAGTCACGCAGCCTCTGGCTCAAGGGGGGAGACAGAAATACCTCATTCTTCCATAAGCAAGCCCAGGCTCGAAACTGTCGGAACTCTATCTCAGAAATTTCCGTTGAGACCAATACTTATAGAGACTTTCATAATATAAAAAAGGCAGCCTTTTCCCATTTCAAATACCTATATTCTGAAGATGAGGCCTTGGATCTGGATCCGAATCTGGTGAATGAAGTCCCCTCTTTGATAGCAGACAGTCAGAATTATTTCCTGGAATCCAAAATAGACAACAATGAAATTAAAAAAGCCCTTTTTGCCATGGAACCGGACAAGGCTCCGGGACCAGATGGGTTTACAGCATGTTTCTTGCAATTCTGCTGGCCCATTGTGGAGAAGGACTTGTGTAGAATGATCCGGAAATCCCAAGGGAGCCAGAAAATTGGGGGGAGCACTAATTCTGCCTTCTTGGCCCTCGTCCCCAAGGAAAAAGGCGCCAACTCCTTCAGCAGATTTCGCCCCATATCTCTTTGCAATATAGGCTATAAGTTGATTACGAAAATAATAGCCAACAGACTTAAAACCATCCTTCCTGGGATCATCCCTGAGAATCAAGGTGGCTTTATTCATGGAAGACACATAGTGGATAACTTTATTTTGGTTCAAGAGGCAATCCAATCCAGTGTGGCTCGCAAAGAGCAAGGTATGGCAGTCAAGCTAGACCTGGAAAATGCTTTTGACAGAGTAAGACATAAATTTTTGCTGGAAGTGCTGGGAAAATTTGGGTTTGGTTCCAAATTCATAAATTGGATCAAGGCCTGTACCTGCGAGCCTTGGATCGCCCCTCTGGTGAATGGCAGAGCCACGGAGTTCTTCAAAGCTTCTCGAGGTTTGAGACAGGGGTGTCCATTATCCCCCCTCCTCTTTGTACTCCAAGCCTCGGCTCTCAGTTTTCTATTGAACAAAAAACTTCAGGATCAAGAGCTGTTAGGTCTGAACATTGCTAAAGGAGTTCAGAACATTAATCATGCATTGTTCGCAGATGATTCCCTTTTGCTGGGAGTTGCCTCATTGACCTCAGCTAGAAGATTCAAAGAGGTTATTAATAAATATTGCTATAATTCTGGAAGTAGTCTCAACAAAGGTAAGTGTCACATCTACTGCTGGAACACCCCTGCTGCCTTGTTACATGCCATTTCCAGCTGCTTTGGCTTCGTGGCTTCCTCTTCCTGGACTGCATTCAAATATCTGGGCCTCCCTATCTTCCAAAGTGCTACAAATAGAGACTGGTTACCCCTGTTGGATAAATTTGAAGCTAAGATTCGTGCCTGGGGATTCAATTGGCTGAATCTGGCCGGAAATTCGGTGCTCATCAAAGCTGTATTGAATAGCCTCCCCATTTTTCAATTTGCTGTTCTATTGGCCCCAGCTGGAATAATAAAGAAAATGGAGGATTTGACCAGAAAATTTTTCTGGAAAGGAGGGAAGGACAATGCAAAAAAAATTCCATTAATAAGCTGGGCCACAATAGCCTTGCCCAAAGTGGAGGGAGGTCTGAATTTTAAGAGTCTTAGCTATCAGAATGTTGCTTTAGGTGCAAAGCTGCTATGGAGATTAATAGCCCCTAATCTGGGGTGGGCGCAGCGTGCCTTGTGGAAGAAATACTTCCGTGGCAAGAGAACAAGGTGTCTGGATCAGCCCATAGTCATCTCAAACTCGGTTATACATAAGCTATGTGCAAAATCCTCCCCTCTCATCAGACAAAATGCTCATTGGATACCAGGCAATGGCAAGCATATTCGAATCTGGGAGGATCGGATAATGGGATGTGACCCCTTGGAGGAGGACCGGTCTCTCCACTTGTTGAAGGATTGGATGCAGAGAGCTGGTTATTTCTCTCTGTGGGATATTTCCATCTGGGATAATGGAGTTTGGCACAGTTGGATTAACTTCGATGTGCCTCAGAACCTGATCAACGAACTGGATTCCTTCTTAGATTATCTAAATGGCAAGGCTCCACTGAGAAGCAGGAAAAGGGACGTCAGAGGTTGGGGTTCAACCCCTGGGCAGTACTCTGTCTCAAAGGGCTATAGACAGATCATATCTATTCCTCATGTTCCTCCAGATCTGTCTTCTTGGAAAGGAATCTGGTTTAACCCAACGCTGCCCAAAATCGACCATTTCTGTTGGATTTTATGTCATCAGAGGATCTTAACTGAGGACAGGTTGAGAAAAAGGGGCTTTGCTGGTCCTTCTCGGTGTTCGATGTGTGAAGAAAGCGATGAGACTGCTGCTCATTTGATCCTTCATTGTAGCTTTTCCAAGGACTTATGGACTGAAGCCTTAGGCCCGTGGATACAGCACGTTGAACTCCCTAATAATATTCCGGAGCTGTTCTCTCTCTGGTGGCGCCTATACCCCGGAGGAACTTCTAAGAATACGCACCTCAAGCGTGCCTGGAACATCCTCCCCAAGTTGATCTGCTGGAAAATCTGGTTGGAGAGGAACCGGAGGATATTTCGAGAACAGAGGAGCGCTCACAAGATTATATGGGTTAAAATCAAAGCCCTGCTCAAAGACTGCATTGGTAATCAGCTCGAGGGGGCGGAATTGAGGGATAACGAATCTATTTGGCGCGATCATCTGGATCTCCATTTCATTGTTGCAGACAGATCGCTTAAACCCCTGCAGGAGTGGCAGCTCAGACTTTCTGCGCCCGATCTCATGTCATTCTGTTTATCGAAGGCGCACTGCCAACTTTACTTCGACGGCGCTGCAAAAAGGAATCCAGGTAGATCCGGAGCGGGGGGTGTGATAAAAAATGTTGTTGGCGCCATGGTTCTCTGCTACGCCTGGGGTGTGGGGTTCACCACCAGCATCCAGGCCGAGGCTCTGGCGCTGCTCCAGGGTCTCAAACAGTTAAAAATGCTTGGCATTCCTGTGGCCTCCGTGTTTGGAGACTCTCAGACTATTATTAAAATAATGGTTGACAATTCCTTACCCTCAGATACAAGATTGTCAAGACTGATCAGACGTATTAGAACACTGTCAAAGGCATTTCAGAGATTAAGCTTCTATCATATTATGCGAGATAATAACAGAGAAGCTGATACGGAGGCAAATAAAGCAGTCAGCCTTCCTCCAGGAGTCATCAACAGCAAGGGAATTGAAAGCCGAGACCCCATTCCTTAACTGACTGTCCGATGTTTTACAGGCTTATATTGAATCAGTTTGTCTGCTCGTTTAAGGGAGGAAAAATTGAAGCGGTGGTCCGAAAAATTGATTGTATGAACTCATGGGGGTGCAAAGAAAACGAGGTGTTGGCTTGGCCATGGAGCCAGCAGGCCTGCACATTTGAAATTGTAACCAGTTTTGAGGCTATGAGCCAGCATTAATATATCCTTCTAACTAACTCAAAACACACATGCCAAACTGAAAGAGAAAAGTGTCAAACTCCAGCAACACCATCCTGCAAGAAAGAAAAATCAGATGAAAGGATAATCAACAAAAAGTCTTCAAAAAGTGAAAAAAGACATTGGAAGAGTGGGTTTCTAAATTCAAATTCAAATTCACTTAACTACTTATGACACATCAATTCAAATTCATTTGCCTCCTCCAAATATCAATTCAGCACTCCAAGAGACCAAAATTTCGAAATTATGAGCGAAATTGATAAAGAAGCATAATCGAGGGAGAAAATCCTGAAGCGAGGGTGAAAATGTGCTAAGGATGGTGCAAATGTGTTGAGGATGGCACAAATGTGCTGAGGATGGCACAAATGTGTTGAAGAGGGCGCAAATGTGTTGTTGATGGCGCAAATATGCAGAGGAGGGCGCAAATAGCTTGTCAAGGGTGCAAATGACCAGCAAGCTCTGCAAAGCATCCAAGTGATCAGAAATTGCCTTCAAAGCTCCTCCACTCAGTCATTGACCTCCAAAAAACCAGTAAGAGGCACATGCCATGACAAATCATCTTCTTAAGTTTATGTGTTGAAGTTATAATTTGGTGTGTAATTTGAGGAAAAACCCTAGTATCTCATTATATTTGTGAAAAATCTTAAAATTAACTCCCTTACCCTTTACATCCCTCCCAGAGTTATAAAAACCCATTCCCAAAGCCTTCATTTGAAAGATCCCCATTTCCTACAACTTCTCCCAAAACCCTAAGTCCTGGGTGTTACATCAACCTAGGCTCCCAATTCCTAAAAATCCCTACCCTAAATCTACCATATAATTACTCCCTATCCCCTCCCCATATCACATATCCCTATCAAACATATCCTCATTTTTCCTTTCCCATCTCCCTTTCCCATTTCCCTTCCCCAATCCCTAGGGTTAAAAAAAAAAACACCATGGAAACAAAAGAGGAAAACACATCATTTAGTGAAGGAGAGGAAACAGAGATAAGGAGGCCACATAAAGGAGGAAGAGTGCTCAAACTTGAGCCTGCTAACACTAAGGAACTCTTAGATTCTCCATTGACTGTCACATGCTTCAAACATGTTGGTTGTTATGATATTTGTGAGAAAACTCAGAGGGTTAAACATCACCCCATTCTAACTAGGATTTTCATATCTAGACTCCATGACAACCAAGTTAAATTAGCTGGGGTCACTTTTACCTTATCTACTGCTGTCATTTCAGATGCTACATGGATACCAAATGTTGGGGAGAAATGGTTCAAGAAAGGTAGGTTGAAGAAATAGGATTTTGACTTCTTCCTAAAACCAAGACACAAAAATCAAACAAAGAGGTTCTTCCTTCTTTCACACTCGTTGGACAGATATGCACCAATGACGAAGATTATCATGAAATATTTTTCATGTGAAGGCAGATTTTGAAGTCTCTATTCCTATCACATCCGACTCTTGATGCATTTCACTAGGGTAAGGATGCTTAACATGCCTTATTATCTTTTCTGGAGTATAGAGAAGATGGCATACATTTCCCAGAAGAAGAAATATGAACAACAAATGAGAAGCCTATTCCATCATTCCCTCATAAAAATCATAGTCCTCCACCATCTCAATCAACTGAACATTGCATGGAGCACCTTCATAGCCAATGATATTTTCATTGAGACATCCATTCAGCATGCACAAAATGTCTATTCATATTCTCGACCCATGACTCACTCATCATCATCAAATCAATCCCCTTCACCTCCTTCATCTCCATCTCATCGTGATTTTGGGTCACCTAGCAGGATAGATGACATTGAGCCTAAGTGGGCTAGTATGGTTGAGATTGAGCCATTCCCAAAAACCTACCAGAGAGGCTATAGGCATGTGTTTGCTTCACTTGGAGTTAAACGGGCCATGCCTTCTACATCAACACAACAGGTGGATAAAGGTAAAGAGAAGGTCATTGAACCAGTCATTCATGATGAGGAGGACAATCATGAAACTAAGCAAGAATTTCATCTGGTTGACCTAGATGAGGATGATAATGAAAAAATCACAAATTTTGCTATCAAAGGCAAGGATTTCAATATTAGTGAGCTTCAGAATAATCTTGACAGGGCTAGATATGTAATACACTTCCTTGAGCAATAAAATGAGTAGTTGAAGACCAAATAGCTCATTGATGAGGTTAAGTACTTCATTGCTCAAAGGGAGTCTCAAAATTCCAAAGTCATGCTAGATGAAACACTAGAGAAGCATGGCTTGCTTCATGGTGAAGAATAATAGGTACCAAAATAGATACCTAGAACTAGAGGGCTGAAAAGACCTCTAGCTCTAGAGAGACAAAGGGAAGCTGAGCTAGCTGATCAACTAACCCTAAATGAGCAACTTGCTATAGAGATCAATGAGAATAGGAACCATCGCTTGATAGAGCCAATCAAAACTTGGAGAAGCTAGAAAAGGAAAATAATAATAATTACTTGTTGAGGAGGAAGGTCAAACTCCATGCCCAAAATGAGAAAATTGCATTGGCCAAGCTCAAAAGAGTGAATGCCAAAATTGAAGGGTTGACCATGGAGGAGAAGAAAAATTTGGACATTATTTTTGAGGCTTCCCTCCAATATTAGACACATCATCATTATCCATTCCAACAATTTTGAGGCACTTTCTAACTTTTTGTCAAAATATGGAAATCTCTGTGTTTTTTGAGACAATTATTTAGCAGAAAATTGTGCATTTGCGCAGCACCCTAGGTGCTACACAAATAATTGGCACATTTTTTGAGGATAAGGAAGGCACCATTGGATTCCTAATTACCCATGAATCTCATAAAACCATGTTTCCAGCATTGCTTTGTAGTTTTGATAGGTGAAAAGCTCAAAAACCAATAAAAAATCACCTTTCTGCCCCTTTTTTGACCTAGGCGCTGCGCAAATACAAGTCTTGGGAGAATGACTTTTTGAGGGGGGAAATGACCTTCATTTTCAGAACTTGAGGAATATTCAGAAAGAGGACAGACAGGGCTTCCCAACAAGCCATCTTGGGTCTGATTTGGACATCGAGAAGGCCTCCAAAAGTGGCCTTGAACATAGAGGGTGCAAATGTCCAATTTGCTGATTTTTTTCAAATTTTCTCTGAAATTTTCAATTTGCCTCAGGAAATTATGTTTCTACTCATGTAATTAATGATGGTAAAATGTAATTATGTTTTAGATTATGTTACCTAGGGTATATTAATTAGGTAAAATTCATTAATGAGTCATAATGAATCAATTGAATGTAATGAGGAGTGAGTCACTTGGACCATCCTACACTTCAGTTTTCAATTCAACAATTAGTGGATCTCTTCCTCACCTCATGAATTTGACCCCTAAGGATGAGTGAATCTTGTTTTGATGTCTATTTAGCCCCTTTCTTCACACTATTGAAGGGTTGGAATCAATTTTTATGTTTGCTTATTGATCAAGGAACTATTGTACTTAGTTTGGCTAGCTAATAAAGAGGAGTTGCGACTATTTATGGGATACTTGTGGTATGATGTTTATCATTGTCTTTTCTTCAGTTTAATATATTAGAATGTATTGTATTCATGTTCACTTCATCTTTATGGTATGATATATTTCAAGTTTGATAATCAGAACACATGCTTGCTCATGCTCTGTTTTAGGGAATTGATCATAGTTTGTCCATTTTCCTCTGTCTAGGAAGAATACATCTCCCATGCTCTTCCTAAATTCTCTTCAGTCTCAAAATAATTCCATCACAATCATATTTAAGTGATAAACCTTATGCCTACCTTGCCCCATTGATCCCTGCAACCCTATCTCATTTGCCTTGACCTAGCTTTCCTTGACCGAATTTCTTCATCCAGTGATAACCCAACCAATAAAATCAAAACAACCCCCTGCACTCAATATGTAGCTTAAAAACCCTAATTTATCCAGCCCTCTTGGCTGTGACCTTTTTGGAGAGAGCCCTCTCTGACTTGATAGGGTTAGTTGTCAAGTCAAAAGCTTGGTCTGTGGTTACCTCAGTTGGGATTCCTTCTTCAACCTTGGGATTCTGGCGGACTGATAACAATATGTATGTATGTATGTATGTATCTCATATCCACCTTGGAGTGGAAATCAAAGAGAAGAGAAGAGAAGGCACCTCCTATTGACAAGATACTACCTAGATGGTAGTGCCTGTATTCACAAAGTAGCGAAAGGGCTTATACACACACGCACACACACAAAAAGACACACACACACACACACACACATATCTTTGTGTGTGTGTGTGTCCACCTTGGAGTGGAAGTCGAAGAGAAGAGAAGGCATTGGGCCAATCTAGTGGTGTGTACGTGGTCAAAGTGAAGAGAAGGCATTGGGTGATTTCCAAATTGGAAACCAATCCAGTGTGTGTATGTGGTCAAAGAGAAGAGAAGGCATTGGGTGCTTTCCAGATGGACTACCGACCCAATGTGTGTAAAGGAAGTAGCAAGGAGAAAATTAAGATAAGTATCAATATTTCATTGATTTTTGAACCTTTAAACTACAAATGTAAGTACAATATTCTAATTCATTATGGTTTGGTTTATGAGCTA